>CM077291.1:59085205-59220205 GCA_039654925.1 Anguilla pacifica | reverse complement strand
TGTAATAATGTGGAGGAAGAGGAGGGGCTTAGTGTAATAATGTGGAGAAGGAGGGGGAGGGGCTTAGTGTAATAATGTGGAGGAGGAGGAGGGACTTAGTGTAATAATGTGGAGGAGGAGGGCGAGGGGCTTAGTGTAATAATGTGGAGAAGGAGGGGGAGGGGCTTAGTGTAATAATGTGGAGGAGAAGGGGGAGGGGCTTAGTGTAATAATGTGGAGGAGGAGGGGCTTGGTGTAATAATGTGGAGGAGGAAGGGGGGCTTAGTGTAATAATGTGGAGGAGGAGGGGGAGGGGCTTAGTGTAATAATGTGGAGAAGGAGGATGCGCTTAGTGTAATAATGTGGAGGAGGAGGAGGGGCTTAGTGTAATAATGTGGAGGAGGAAGGGGGGCTTAGTGTAATAATGTGGAGGAGGGGGAGGGACTTAGTGTAATAATGTGGAGGAGGAGGGGCTTAGTGTAATAATGTGGAGGAGGAGGAGGGGCTTAGTGTAATAATGTGGAGGAGGAGGGGGAGGGGCTTAGTGTAATAATGTGGAGGAGGAGGAGGGGCTTAGTGTAATAATGTGGAGGAGGAGGAGGGGCTTAGTGTAATAATGTGGAGGAGGAAGGGGGCTTAGTGTAATAATGTGGAGGATGGGGAGGGACTTAGTGTAATAATGTGGAGGAGGAGGGGCTTAGTGTAATAATGTGGAGGGGGAGGGGCTTAGTGTAATAATGTGGAGGAGGAGGGGGAGGGGCTTAGTGTAATAATGTGGATTAGGAGGAGGAGGGGCTTACCACAGTCCTGTAATGGGCCTCCTGCCCTGCAGGTTCCATAACCCCGCCCAGGAGCCCAGCCTGTCCTATGAGGTGGTTCTGCCCGTGGATGACTGGGTCCAGCTCTCTGTGGCACAGTATCGCAACAAACTGTATGAGGTAAGGTCCAGCGCCCCCCACTGGCCGGAGTCGGGGTTGTGTGTCCTGAATGTGCCGTGGTGAGCCATTCCAGACTGATACTTTCCAATTGATCCTCTCTTCTGCTCTGGAATGGTACCACACATCATACAGCTTCCCAGGGCTGGCTGATCCTTTTACTGATCTCACTGTTCACTCCGATCTGGGTCGATCTGCATTCCACTTCAGTGCCGAAAGCACATGGAATATTTCACAAAATACACTAAAGATATTTTAGCGATTATTGTCGCTAAAACAATTCCAGAACTTGCTGATGAGTTTAAATCCATCTGTTTGTACTTGTCTTATCTGATGTTGTTCTGTTGTGACTCGGCAAATAAGGGTCTCTCAGAGGTTTAAATAAAGGTTGAATTAATGAATGAATGAATGAATGGATGGATGGATGAGCCTCTGTTATTCTGTGCCTCAGATGATCCTGGAGAAGCGGAGCATCCTCCGTCGGACGCAGCTGAAACAGGGGGTGGGGCGGGGGGCGGAGTCTGGTGATCAGGTGAGGGGGGAAGATGGAGGGCAGGCCCAATCAGAGGCCTCTGAGCCCTCCCCTGCTCTCCCCGCCCAAGCCCCTCCCACCAGGGAGAGATGCAAACCCGCGCCCTACAACTCCATCACACACACAGGTACAGATACACACAGACACACACACACACACACACAGGTACAGATACACACACACACACACACAGGTACAGACACACACACACACACACACACACAGGTACACACAAGCACATACACACATAAATGATCTGCAGTAATCAGTCATTTGCTGTCTGCCCAGGTTTGAATGCTTTGGCTCCTCCCACACAAAACCCCTCAGTACCAGCCAATCAGCAGCGCTCCCTGGGTGCCAAAGGGAGGCAGGAGAATGCAGTAGTGCAACCACCAGATGGCGCTAACAGCACTAGTGTGAGTACTACTTCACTTCCAGAAACGCAAGTAGCGATGGGTATAGATTGGTTCCTCTTGTAGTAAGGTTGAGTTTTGGCTGCTTCTCATTGGTTGGTAAGTGATGGGTATAGGTTGGTTCCTGTTGTAGTAAGGTTGAGGTTTGGCTGCTTCTCATTGGTTGGTGAGTGATGGGTATAGATTGGTTCCTGTCGTAGTAAGGTTGAGGATTGGCTGCTTCTCATTGGTTGGTTCCCACAGGTTCTGCAGCGTGGGTGTTCTGCCCCCATGTCTCACGCCCGCACCAGCACCCTGGACTTCCCACACCCCCAAAACAACCCACTGCTGCGTCGCATCGAACCTGCAGCCGCCAGAGGTGCCATTACCTCTACACAGCCGGTCAGTCCCCTGCTCTTACCATAACCTCCCTCTGCCATAACTTACACAGCTCTTACCATAACCTCCCTCTGCCGTAACTCACACAGCTCTTACCATAACCTCCCTCTGCTGTAACTCACACAGCTCTTACTATAACCTCCCTCTGCTGTAACTCACACAGCTCTTACCCCAACCCTCCTTCTGCTGTAACTCACACAGCTCTTACCCCAACCCTCCCTCTGCTGTAACTCACACAGCTCTTACTATAACCTCCCTCTGCTGTAACTCACACAGCTCTTACCATAACCTCCCTCTGCTGTAACTCACACAGCTCTTACTATAACCTCCCTCTGCTGTAACTCACACAGCTCTTACCCCAACCCTCCCTCTGCTGTAACTCACACAGCTCTTACCCCAACCCTCCCTCTGCCGTAACTTACACAGCTCTTACTATAACCTCCCTCTGCTGTAACTCACACAGCTCTTACCATAACCTCCCTCTGCCGTAACTTACACAGCTCTTACCCCAACCCTCCCTCTGCCGTAACTCACACAGCTCTTACTATAACCTCCCTCTGCTGTAACTCACACAGCTCTTACCCCAACCCTCCCTCTGCTGTAACTCACACAGCTCTTACCATGACCTCCCTCTGCTGTAACTCACACAGCTCTTACCATAACCTCCCTCTGCTGTAACTCACACAGCTCTTACCCCAACCCTCCCTCTGCTGTAACTCACACAGCTCTTACCCCAACCCTCCTTCTGCTGTAACTCACACAGCTCTTACCATAACCTCCCTCTGCCGTAACTCACACAGCTCTTACCCCAACCCTCCCTCTGCTGTAACTCACACAGCTCTTACCCCAACCCTCCTTCTGCTGTAACTCACACAGCTCTTACTATAACCTCCCTCTGCTGTAACTCACACAGCTCTTACCCCAACCCTCCCTCTGCTGTAACTCACATAGCTCTTACTATAACCTCCCTCTGCTGTAACTCACACAGCTCTTACCATAACCTCCCTCTGCTGTAACTCACACAGCTCTTACTATAACCTCCCTCTGCTGTAACTCACACAGCTCTTACCCCAACCCTCCCTCTGCTGTAACTCACACAGCTCTTACCCCAACCCTCCCTCTGCCGTAACTTACACAGCTCTTACTATAACCTCCCTCTGCCGTAACTCACACAGCTCTTACCATAACCTCCTGATTGCTGAATCAGCGGCTCGCTGTATGAAGTAAAATGTGGATTGTGACTGACAGTTTGACGGGCTGTCCTGTTGCATTTGGAGATGAGTGAGACCCGTGTCTTTTCTCTTCCTGGCGGGGGGGGGGGGGGTGCAGAGCCAGCCCGGCCCGTCCCCGGCCCGGGAGACGCGCGCCCCCCCCAGGTACAGCAGGAAGGTGTTCCAGAACTCCGCCAACGTGGGGGCGGCGGGGGACCCGCGGGCCAAGCTGGGCAGCTACTCGCAGGCCTACGGCACCATCAACAGGACCGAGCTGGAGAACCTGCGCAGGACCCGCGACAGCTAGCGACGCCGCGAAGCGGGGGGGGGGGGGGGTGAGGGCCTCACACGACACGCCCCCTGGGGCTTTCCAGAGCACCCACAGGAGTTGCCGCGGCTACGTGTGTAACCGCGGTGATGATAGGGGCTGTTGAGGGCCTCCGTGTCAGTTTGGTGACTCCCCTCTTCTCCAGCAGTTGCACAGCGAGACCAGAATCTGAAATCAGTCTGAATGAACTGTGAATACCTGCTAACACTGGGAAGCCATTTACAAACTGTAACGACCTGCAATAAAATGATCGCCACGGCAACCAAGGTGACACAGGTGTGTCATGGAATAAAATGTGCTTAGGCTGCCAGTAAAAAAAATATCGCTCGGTAATTATGAAACAGAAACTGTGATTTAGCACAAATGTCTAAAATGTCTGCGTAGTTCACATTTCTCTGTGTTGTGCTTCCGCAGATAAAATTATGATAAAGGGACTTACAGAACATCTCTCGTTTCTCTACAGCTTCGCTGTTACTGTTTTCAGACATTCTCTTTCTCTCTCTCATGTATACTATATATATATATATATATATATAGAGAGAGAGAGAGAGAGAGAGTATGTGGACACCTGACATCCAACATCTCGTCCAAAATTATGGGCATTAATATGGAGTTGGTCCACCCTTTGCTGCTATAACAACGTCCACACTTTTTGGGAAGGCTTTATACTAGATGTTGGAGCATTAATGTGGGGATTTGCTTCCATTCAGCCAGAAGAGCATTAGTGAGATCGGGCACTGATCGGCTAATTAGGGCTGGCTCGCAGTTGGCTTTCGAATTGATCGCAAAGGTATTAGATGCGGTTGAGGTCAGGGCTCTCTGCAGGGCAGTCAAGATCTTCCACATTGTTCTTGACAAAATCATTTCTATGTGGTCATTGCTGTGTGCTCTGGATATTTGTCATGCTGAAACAGGAAGCTGTTGGGGAAGCACAGAATCATCTAGAGTGTGCTTGTATGCTGTAGCATTAAGATTTGCTTACACTGGTACTAAGGGACCTAGCCCAAACCACGAAGAACAGCCCCACACCAAGGGATGATACTTTTGGTCATACAGTGCATATATAATAATATAATATATACTGGATTATATATATATATATAGTATGCTATATATTGAATTTTCCTTTCCAGTGGATCCCCGGGTCAAACATGAGCGGTCGTTCGTTGTCTCCTTTCCCGCAAGTCAGCTGATGCGTGTGCGCGCATGACGTCAGTCGGTGAGGGAGGCTGATGGTCTGAAATCGGACAGGCTGTCGAGCGCAACGACAGTGCGCAGGTTGAGCACAAAGACAGCAGTTTTAAAAGGATTTGTTATCCAGCTCTCGGTACGAAAGTGAAAGGTTGGAAAAAAATAAGGTCAGTCATATTCCTCCGCTGTAAATTTGTTATATATATGTGTATGTGTGTATGTCCACATTTATTTAACATAAATATAAGCTATTCTGTAGAAAACATTCTAGAGTACGACCGTTTGCTAATGTGCCTACTGTAACTAAACCAAATGCCCGTAAGCACCTTTTAGTTCGCTATATTGTAGAATAATAGCAGGCGCTAAATGTATATTTTATTTTTTAAATGTGGAATTCGCTGTAGGTTACACATTTATTCGGTGTTATCAGATAATATTTGCGGTATTACGTCGTCATGGTGATTGGTCCATTCAGTTGTTCTGTATCCGTAGTCAGGTTATGATCCTGCTTGGACTAGCATAGCATGAACTAGCATGGCGTTACTAGAAATAGTTGGGGCTGGCGAACGAGCCTGGTGGCCTCGCAGTTCGCTGTAACTGGTGCATGTAAACTAGGGCACAACGAAATTAACGAGCCAAAATATCAACTAATTTCCCATTGTAAATAAACGTAATTTGCACGCAACGCAGTTAGTTTTTAAAAATTTTTTAAAGACGGTGCATTTTAATTGTAATGTACAGCTAGCAGGTTATTTAATAGCGAGCGGGGTTTGATAACAGTACCAGTATGGGTGTAGAAAACAATGGCGAAGAGCGTATCTGTGCTTTGAATTTCACAGGCTACAATTATATGCATCTACCTCGTGGATGTATTTCCAAGCTTATATTCCAGCAAAGGCGCTTTTTATTTCCAGTCTGGCAATAAACATTTGACATTGTCAGAATTCACGATGGTGAATTATAATCGTGTTAGCGGTTTGGCGAGGAGTCGGCTAGGCTGCATTTCGCTGAAAAGCTGGGTTATAGGCAGAGGTGGGTAACCCGGCTTCAAAGAGTAAAAAGACTGACCATGTATTTGCTCCACCAACATGAACTAAACCAGCTGATTACAATAATTAATTCTCCTATCATGCTGAAGAGTTATGCTAATTAGAATCAGTTGGTTTAGTGCATGGTGATGGAGCAAATACATGGTCAGTCTTTTTACTCTTTGAAGCCGGGTTACCCACCTCTGGTTATAGGTAAGGTTAAACGGTGTGACGGTATAGCCAAATAAATATCAGTACAATTTGTGCGGACTGTAAGAGTACACTTTCATGAGACGGACGTCACAACCTAACTGGTGGTGGAGATGCGCTTTAATAAGCTACAACAGTTCCTTATCTGACCACACAATTTAACCTTCGGACAGTTTCTATCAGGTGCCTTTTATGTTGACATACGATGTACGATGACATACGAGTCGTAAATACTTGCATTTACATTTTGGGTGTGTATGACTGAAGAAAGAAAGCCGTGTTTTATTCTGTCCCCCGCCCCGCCCCCTCAAGCCTGCCTGTTAATATCACGACATCACTACGGCGCGTCCTCCTGTCAGCGATAAAGAAACCTGTCAGACCGGTGTTTTGTATATTTCTATAGTCACATCTATCGATCTTTGCTACCCTATCGGCAAATATTACCGCAAGTAAACTGTGCTATGTTAGTAGCCAAAAGCGATAGGCCTTTTTAACTTATAAAAACTACGCTAATTACATTATTGTTTTCATCAATCCATCCAACAACGTTCAAAAACGTTCTTGCCTGGGTTTCCCAGAGACTTTGCAGCCAAAGAGGCAAAGGCTATTTCTTTCCTCTAATCGCAACTCTCTTTACATTAAGACAGCACTAACGATGCTACCAGCATGAATCCATCATTGAAGCTTTATACAAATAATATTCCTCGTGACATTATTGCTCCTTTAACAATTATTTTGATGGCCTACATTTTCCCTATTAGAAAAGCCTACCATTGGTGTTTTATTGGAAATATCAATTCAAACAAATTGGTGCCATAAAGTACATAAAAGTGCCAAGCACAGCAGGATTATGCTGCCCTGTTGCTTGAAACAGGTCCTACATGAGTAAGGCCATTACAGCCTGACATGGCTGTACAGAGTATCCGAGTGGCCTATGCTACACGAAACCATGGTGACGTAACTGGTCAAATTCGCACTGCGTAGACACACCTATATAGTATGTGCACCTGATTAAGTGGCCAATCACTCTATGCACATTGGTAATAAAATATGCCTTGAAGTGCGTCCTTGAAGTTATCTGTGTGCTCATGACTAAAATCAACGTTTGGCAATTTGGATAACAAACAGAATCGAACTGATAACAATAAGCTGGTTTGGTGTATAATATGCCTGAAGAATGGTTGAATTAGCATCAGAACTAGAATGAAAGAAAAACCACACTAATGGTGAAAAAACATGCAAATAAAATCAACCCGTCAAAAGCCGAAAGTAGCATAAAATTATAGACACAAGAAAAATTAGGTAATTTTGATGTCCACGTGTGCAATACCCCTCTGTAGGAAAACTCCAGAGGTAGGGTGAAATGTCAGAACACCGACAGTCCCAGTTTTGTGAATCTTTTAAGAGTTGCCCAATTTCAGTCCAGATTTTCCCATTTTAATTGGGTCGTGACTGTGTGTTCGCCTGTCCGTACGATAGGTCTACGCGTAAAAAACTGGTTTCATTGTGTTTTCCCGTAGCATTAGCTATCCCTTACCGTAGGTGGCGAGTTGTTATGAAACGATATTCTTAAAATATCTTTGATCGCCGTACATTCGCAGGTTACAAAATCAAGGGAGTAAACTAATCTCCGAGATTCAGTCGTCCAGAAAGCGGATGTCCCCGTTACGTACCGACGGCAGCTGCAGGTGAAAGGTTTTTCCTGGGTGGGATATTGGCGCCATTCGCTCGTCGAGCGCTGGTCTGAAACGGAGAGAGAAACTTTCGGAGACAGTGTTGGGCCGTTTAATCAGCGAAAGATTAAAGACACAAGTTATGAGACAACACCAGCAGGGGTTCTGTAGCCCGTTCTGATCCTATATTTTTATTTATTTATTTATTTATTTATTTATTTATTTATTTATTTTACAGCCAGGAGCTTGAACTTGTTTAGGCACCATACAAGATTAGCCATTATTCATCTTTCAACTCCTCATATTCCCAAAACGGGTTAGTTTTACTGAACATGTGCCCATGTTTTCAACATTTAGGACTTATACATTTTAGCAGAATCTCCATCAATAGACTAGTTACAAGTCTAACGTCCTTCAAAAGGAATCTTTTAGCATAGCATATTGCAATAAATGAAGTCATTACACATTAATAGTTATCAATGATTGAAAGTCCTTAAATGAAAATGGAATATTAATTCCTTGTAACATGAATATCCGTTTCGGATAGTCAGAGGATGAACCTTCCATCACTGTACATTAAACATGTTTAATTAAGAAAAATAAACCGATCCTGTACTTCAGAGGCTGCAGGGCTACATCAGACTGAACTGATTCAGCATCAGTGTGCATCTTGGCCATTCAGCAGAGACCAGCCAATCGCACACACACACAGTCAGAGACCAGCCAATCACACACACACACAGTCAAAGATCAGCCAATCACGCACTCACGCAATCAGAGACCAGCCAATCACACACACACAATCAGACCAGCCAATCACACACACGCACACACACACACAGTCAGAGAGCAGCCAATCACACACACACACACACACACACACAATCAGAGACCAGCCAATTACACACTCACACACAGTCAGAGACCAGACAGTTACACACTCACACACAGTCAGAGACCAGCCAATTACACTCACACACAGTCAGAGACCAGACAGTCACACACACACACACACACACAGTCAGAGACCAGACAATTACACACTCACACACAGCCAGAGACCAGCCAATTACACTCACACACAGTCAGAGACCAGACAATCACACACTCACACACAGTCAGAGACCAGACAATCTCACACTCACACAATCAGAGATCAGCCAATTACACACTCACACACAGTCAGAGACCAGACAATCACACACACACACACACACACAATCAGAGACCGGCCATTCACACACTAACACAATCAGAGACCAGCCAATCACACACACACACAATCAGAGATCAGCCAATCACACACACACACACACACACACACACACAATCAGAGACTGGCCAATCACACACTAACCCAATCAGAGACCAGCCAATCACACACTCACACAATCAGGGACCAGCCAATCACACACACACACACACACGAAAAGAGACCAGCCAATCACACACACACACACACACACACACACAAACACACACACAAAAAGAGATCAGCCAATCACACACACACACACACACACACACACACACACGAAAAGAGACCAGCCAATCACACACACACACACACACACACACACACACACAAACACACACACAAAAAGAGACCAGCCAATCACACACACACACAGGCTGCTCAGGCCATGTTCATTTTAATGTTGGCATTTAACCAGCAGGCTCAGACAGAAGCTAATAAACAGGAAAGAAAATGCACCTCCTCTCTCTGGCCTGCAGAGGGTGCTGTGACTGGCCCGTGTGGGGGCTGGAGGGAGGGGGGCTGGAGGGGTTATAATCCATCTGTGTACCACACACAGCACAGGCAGTGGAAATAGAGGCAGACTTATTATCTGTGCTCACCTCCCCTAAGAGGATTTTTATCGTCCTCCTAACCGTTAATTACCAGAGTGACTGACTTGCTTCCTCTCAATTCCCCTCTTCTCCTACGAGTCAGTCACTGACGCATTGACACACATACACACACATCAGCACATGCACACACGCACGCATGCACACACACACGAACAAGCACATACACACAAACACACATACAGAAACAAAAACAGACACAAAAACACACGCATAAGCACATACACACACACAGACACAAAAACACACACACACACACACATACACGAAAGCACATACACACAAACACATGCACAGACAAAAAAACACACACAAACACACACGCATAAGCACATACACACACACAGACACAAAAACACACACAAACACATGCACACACACACAAACACACAGGCACAGACACATATTACATATTTACATTACATTAATTTAGCAGGCATTCTTATCCAGTCTTATTTACAACGTAAGTACTTATATTTGGATCTGAGATCAAAAGATGAACGTCAGCCAAAAGTGCAGGCATTCAGCTTTTATTTCATGGTACTTACACACCTGGGTGTTTTTACCTTTTAACAGAAATGGCTGTTTTCGTGTTGATTCTCCCCGTTTTTAGCTATGCCACATTAAGTCAACTGATGAACTAGAAAAATAAATTAAAGCAATGAAGTCTAGTATTTTCATTTAATGTTAGCAGTTATCTGACTCCAAAATAGTGTTCCAACCTTTCCTCTGGGCTAACAGTTATGCATAGGTGGAGGAGACTGCTGTCCACCAGTAGTGTTTCTCCATATGGATCCCTGTGTCTAGGTAGATGTGGACGTGCCTCTGGCTTGTGTAGCCTGCATAAATACTGTCCTGCTACAACACTAGTATATAGGCAAGTAACAATGGGGTGCAGATATCCTGAGTTCTGCCTGTACGTTAGGCCCTTAAAACTGCTAGGTGTGCAGTGGTAAGAGTCAAAGAGGAAGGCCAGGTTCAAATGAATGCAGTTTATTGTTCAGTGTGTTTAGTAATAATGACAATATACAATGGTGCAGAATGCGCGTGGTTAGCTGGCTATACGCATATGCATCTGCGAGTCTCCTTGAACCATTACACCGCTCCTCCTCTGTACAAGGTAAAAAAACCAAGTCATAAAATAAAGACGCAATCATGACAAAACAGTACAACTGGGTTAACCTTTGTAGCTGAGAAACCAGCTTATTCCCCATGACACTGGCTTTCCAACAATACAAAACATGGTTACACTGTATTATGGAGAACCTGAGTTTTACGCAATGCCGATACAATCAGATGTTTTGCAACTGAGCACTGTCTCTTTATCACATTTGCTGACTCCCTGTCAGCACAGTAAACTGTCTGTTTTCTTCAGTGGTCTGATAAGAGGCACACTTCTGTGAACTTCCCTAAAACTGCAGCCACTTTCAGTTGGAGTTAAACCTGCAGGCACTGCGGCCCTCCAGGACTGGAGTTAAACCTGCAGGCACTGCGGCCCTCCAGGACTGGAGTTAAACCTGCAGACACTGCGGCCTTCCAGGACTGGAGATCTCTGCTTGAAGCTTGTTGATGAATGCACTGGACTGAGACAGTGAATAAGGGAGAGGTAGTGGGATGGAGGGAGAGAGGGAGGGAGGAGTCCAGAAAAGAGACAGATGGGATTAAAGAGACAGAGGAAGTAGGGCAGAGTTATATAATCATGCTGGTATCCATTCTGCTTTATAAAGGGGGGGGGGGTGAGACGGTGGGGGAAGAGAAAGAGACAGAAGAGATGGAGAATGGAGAGGAGGTGGGGAAGGGGGGATAGAGAAAAGGAGGGGGGAATAGAGTCGTTTGGGCCCATGATGCTGTGGGGCCATCGTCATGGTAACAGTAACACATGAACTGGTGGCTCCTGTTCATATCCCCAGAGACAGGGAAGAGAGGAGGAGGTCTGTCACACACACACTATACACACACACACTTACACTCACACACACTTATACACCATACACTCACTTACACTCACACACTCAGTACACACACCAAATACACACACATTCTCATTAAACACACTCGCTACACACACACCCCATGCACACACCACACACTTACATTCACTCATGACTCACAACACACACTTACACTCACTCACTACGCACACACACCACACACTCATTACGCACATGGTGATGTACAGGTGTGTTTGGGTGACACTCTTGCGGGTTCGATGATGATGTACAGGTGTGTTTGGGTGACACTCTTGCGGGTTCGATGATGATGTACAGGTGTGTTTGGGTGACGCTTTTGCGGGTTCGATGGTGATGTACAGGTGTGTTTGGGTGACGCTCTTGCGGGTTCGATGGTGATGTACAGGTGTGTTTGGGTGACACTCTTGCGGTTTCGATGATGATGTACAGGTGTGTTTGGGTGACGCTTTTGCAGGTTCGATGGTGATGTACAGGTGTGTTTGGGTGACGCTCTTGCGGGTTCGATGGTGATGTACAGGTGTTTGGGTGATGCTCTTGCGTGTTCGATGGTGATGTACAGGTGTGTTTGGGTGACGCTGTTGCGGGTTTGATGGTGATGTGCAGGTGTGTTTTGGTGACGCTGTTGCGGGTTCGATGGTGATGTACAGGTGTGTTTTGGTGACGTTCTTGCGGGTTCGATGGTGATGTACAGGTGTGTTTGGGTGATGCTCTTGCGGGTTCGATGGTGATGTACAGGTGTGTTTGGGTGACGCTCTTGCAGGTTCGATGGTAATGTGCAGGTGTCTTGTCTCCTCTGCAGTCAGCACACGGCCATGTCCAAGGATAAGAGCAGCTACCCTGTGATGGGGGAGACCAACCCTTTGCACAACTCCGTGTTCGGACAGCCCAGCCCCACCAGCTTCGCCATGCCCCCCCCCAACTACAGCCAGGCCCCCCCCGGGGGCGCACCCTACCCCTCGCCCGCTGCCTTCGGGCAGCCGGGGTTTGGCCCCGCCCCCTACCCGCAGATGCCCTATCCTCCGGGCCCTTACCAGCAAGCCCCGCCCCAACCAGACTTCACTGCTGGGTCCACCGGTGAGTACACACAACCCCAACCAGTCTGAGCCAGTTTTTCTCCCTCTTCCCCTTTCTCTCTCTCTCTCTCTCTCTCGCTCTCCCTCTCCCCCTTTCTTTCTCTCTCTCTCCCCCTGTCGCTCTCTCTCTCTCTCTCTCTCTTCCTATGGGGGTCGAGTGCTCACTAGTGTCAGAGGGTAGTTCTGCATTGTGGCTAATCTGTCTTGTCAGGTAGGTGCGCGCTATAACTTCCTATAAGGGTGCACTGTCACTTCCTGTACGGCTGTTGCTTCCTTCTTCTTGTGGCTTCAGTATTAGGAAATTTCCTGAACGCTGAAAGTATCGCCCGTCTGTGCAAGGTGCCTTGGATAAGATTCTTCTGCCTGTTAAATAACATGATCTAAAGTGATGCTTATTATTATAAGTGATTCCTTTATGTGTATCGCTGCACATTTGCAGTAACAAAACAGGTGTTTCAATTTCAGCTCCTCTGAACAACCCTGGTTACCACGGTGATGTACCTCCATCTTACTATGGCAACGAGGAGTTCAGCAGCTCAGGCTTTGAGGACAAGTCAATTCGGCAGGCCTTCATACGCAAGGTAAGACTCGCCTGAACACTACACCTGTGTGAAACACCTGAACACCACACCTGTACATGACGACTGTGTGAAACACCTGAACACCGCACCTTTACACTACGCCTATGACAAACACCTGAACACCACACCTGTACACTACACCTATGACAAACACCTGAACACCGCACCTGTACACTACACCCCATGTGAAACACCTGAACACTGCACCTGTGCTGCACATCTGAACACCCTACCTGTGCAGCACACCTGAACACCACACCCGTACAGCACCCCTGTACCGCACACCTGAACACGCACCTGTACAGCACACTGAAACACGCACCTGTACACTAAGCCCATGTGAAACACCTGAACACCGCACCTGTGCAGCACACCTGAACACCACACCTGTGCAGCACCCCTGTACCGCACACCTGAACACCGCGCCTGTGCAGCACACCTGTCCATGTGTTGCAGGTGTTTCTGGTCCTGACCGTCCAGCTGCTGGTCACCTTCTCCTTCGTGGCTGTCTTCACCTTCGTGGACGATGCCAAGCTCTTTGTGCGGATGAACCCGTGGACGTACTACGTGTCCTACGCCATCTTCTTCGTCACCCTCATCGTGCTCAGCTGCTGCGGAGAATTTCGCCGCAAACACCCCTGGAACCTGGTGGCGTTGGTACGGCCCGGCTGGACTGAGGGGAGCGAGGGTGGGGGTGGGGAGGGGGTTTCCATGGGGAACAAGGCCGACAACATGCAGAAACTGACCTCATGAGCACTCTGTAAAAGTAAGATGACGGCAAGTTTAATTTAATTTTATTTATTAGTTTATTTGACAGGAACTATTGCACATTAAAACATAAGGGGCTGTTTGGGTGATTACAGACACGGGGCCCCTAGAGTGACAGGATTACAGCCACAGGGCCCCTAGACTGACAGGACTACAGACACGGGGCCCCTGGAGTGACAGGATTACAGACACGGGGCCCCTAGAGTGACAGGATTACAGACACGGGGCCCCTAGAGTGACAGGATTACAGACACGGGGCCCCTGGAGTGACAGGACTACAGACACAGGGCCCCTGGAGTGACAGGATTACAGACACGGGACCCCTAGAGTGACAGGATTACAGACACGGGGCCCCTAGAGTGACAGGATTACAGACACGGGGTCCCTAGAGTGACAGGACTACAGACACAGGGCCCCTGGAGTGACAGGATTACAGACACGGGACCCCTAGAGTGACAGGATTACAGACACGGGGCCCCCCTCTGTGGTACTGATTGAGACGCTGTTGTGTGTGTCCTGCAGTCCATCCTGACGCTCAGTCTGTCCTACATGGTGGGGATGATCGCCAGCTTCTATGACACGGACTCCGTCATCATGGCAGTGGGCATTACGGCTGTAGTGTGCTTCACTGTGGTCCTCTTCTCTCTGCAGGTCAGTCTCTCTCTCTCTCTCTCTCACACTCCCTCGCTTCCCCTTCTCTCTGCAGGTCAGTCTCTCTCTCACACTCTCTCTCATACACTCTGTGATGAGTGGAGTTACTCCTCTCTCTAATCTGTCCTGAGGCTGTCTACACGGCTGAACTCTTTAGTTCAGATCAGACCTGAACTAGCAGCCAGATCTTCTCCAGTAGTTCTCAAGTAGCATTATGTGAGAACTGCATTATGATAAAAACCCTTTCCTTTTTTCACTTTGTCATGTGACCTGAAACAGAGCAAATACGACTTCACTTCCTGTCGGGGGGTCCTGTTCGTCTGCCTCATCGTGCTGCTGCTCTTCTCCTTCCTCTGCATCTTCATTCGCCACCGGATCCTGCACATCGTCTACGCGTCCCTGGGAGCGCTGCTCTTCACCTGCGTGAGTCACCCACACCTTAACACCGCACCTCAACACTGCGCCTTAACACTGCCCCTAAACACTGTACTCACCCGCGCCTTAACTCTGCACTCACCCATACCTTAACACTGCACCTTAACACTGCACCTAAGCACTGCACTCACACATGCCTTAACACTGCACCTTAACACCACACCCTAACACCGCGCCTTAACACTGCACCTTAACACTGCCCCTAAACACTGTACTCACCCGCACCTTAACACCACACCTTAACACTGCACTCACCCATACCTTAACACTGTATTCTGAAGCTATTCTTGCAATTGCTATAACCAAGTGAACTTCCGTGAATCTAAGTAATTTTTTTTGGCAGCTTGACTTCTACCCAACAATGCATTACATTACATTACAGGCATTTTGCAGACGCTCTTATCCAGAGCGGCTTACACAACTTTTTACATAGCATTTACACTGCATCCGTTTATACAGCTGGGTGTATACTGAAGCAATGCAGGTTAAGTGTCTTGCTCAGGGGTACAATGGCAGTGTCCTACCCGGGAATCGAACCTGCGACCTTTTTGGTTACAAGCCCAGTTCCTTACCCACTGTGCTACACTCCGTCCGGCAATGCGTCTGCTAAATTAGTCCCGTTCACCAGACACTGAAATAATCCCCCCACATTTGGCGGGTGGTCCGGTGCTACTTTCAGACCCCGGCGTGTTGCATGTATGATGTGTTTATAATGTGTATAATGTGTGCGTAATTTACGTATGATCTGTGCGTAATGTGTTTATAATGTGTGTGTAATTTACGTATGATCTGTGCGTAATGTGTTTATAATGTGTGCGTAATTTACGTATGATCTGTGCGTAATGTGTTTATAATGTGTTTATAATGTGTGCGTAATTTACGTATGATCTGTGCGTAATGTGTTTATAATGTGTTTATAATGTGTGCGTAATTTACGTATGATCTGTGCGTAATGTGTTTATAATGTGTTTATAATGTGTGCGTAATTTACGTATGATCTGTGCGTAATGTGTTTATAATGTGTATAATGTGTGTGTAATTTACGTATGATCTGTGCATAATGTGTTTATAATGTGTTCATACGTAAATTACGCACACATTATAATCTGTGCGTAATGTGTTTATAATGTGTATAATGTGTGTGTAATTTACGTATGATCTGTGCATAATGTGTTTATAATGTGTTCATACGTAAATTACGCACACATTATAATCTGTGCGTAATGTGTTTATAATGTGTATAATGTGTGTGTAATTTACGTATGATCTGTGCATAATGTGTTTATTTGCAGTTCCTGGCTGTGGACACCCAGCTGTTGCTGGGAAACAAGAAACTGGCTTTGAGCCCGGAGGAGTACATCTTCGCCGCGCTGAATCTCTACACCGACATCATCAACATCTTCCTGTTCATCCTGGCCATTGTGGGCCGGGCGCGCGATTGAGCGCCCCCTAGGGGACAGGATGCCCTTCTTCTCCACACCCTTCAGAGGCCAGGCTTTTAAAAAAAAAAAAAAAAAACACTCTTCACTAATTTTCACTCAGTCACAGCCCGGAAAAGTTTTGGATTGCTGGTCAGTTTTTGTCTTTGATTGCACCACTCTGTGGAATTTGTGGTTCCTCTGCAGGGTGAAGTCTAAGTCCCTAATCCACAACCCACCCCACCTCCACCCCCACCCCACTGTGCCTGACCCACCCTCCCCCCTCTCTGCAGTGTAGGCTGTTTATGTTGTTTTGTATAATAACTGATGTGGACAGTGTTTTTTTGTGTTTGTAAGAAGACTATGCGTTTGCTTGTGATTTGACTGCTGACCCACAGGTGGGAGTGGGTGGACAGGCAGCTTCTGATCAGTTTTATTAATATGAATAAGTTATGATGTTGTGATTTATTTATTGACCTGTAGGGCTGTATGTAGCATGCAACTGCAACCCTCCAACAAACATTCCAACAACCTCTCTGCAACCCTCCCACAACCTCCCCTGCAACCCTCCAACAACCCCCTCACTACCCTCCAACAACCTCCTCACTACCCTCCAACAAACATTCCAACAACCCCCTCACTACCCTCCAACAACCCCCTCACTACCAACCTCACTACCCTCCAACAAACATTCCAACGACCTCCCTGCAACCCTCCAACAATCCCCCTGCAAACCTCCCACAACCTCCCAGCAACCCTCCAACAACATTCCAACAACCACCCCGCCATCCTATAACACACACACCAGCAACATTCCAATAACCTCCCCACAACCCTCCCACAACTCCCCTGTAACCCTCCCACAACCCCCCCGCAACCCTCAAACAGCCCCACATCCCCCCTGAACCCCCCACTCTACACCTCTGGCCTTCGGCCAGCACTGCTGTTCCTGGGAGGGGGCAGTAGCAGAGGCAGTGGTGACTTCCTGGACCCCTGGATGGGCTTGGAACATAGTCTGTACAAAAATATGTACATTGTTACAGTCACTGTAACATCACCCATTGACTCTCCATGGGCTTGGTGAAAAAGGTTTTGAAGTCTGGGAAGTGTAGTTCATGGGCGCCGACATGTTGTCCAAATTGGAGCCAGAGACTGTGCAGTAGGGACTTGAAGTCCAGACTCGGTAGTGACGCAAACCCGAAATCTACAGTGCGTCAGGACAGAATATGGCGTAACCCATTATCTCCAGTGCGTCAGGACAGGATATGGCGTAACCCTATATCTCCAGTGCGTCAGGACAGGATATGATGTCACACTATATCTCCAGTGCGTCAGGACAGGATATGATGTCACCTTAGATCTCCAGTGCGTCAGGACAGGATATGATGTCACCCTAAATCTCCAGTGCGTCAGGACAGGATATGATGTCACACTATATCTCCAGTGCGTCAGGACAGGATATGATGTCACCCTAGATCTCCAGCACGTCAGGACAGGATATGATGTAACCCTAAATCACACAGTGTCAGCAGTGCAGTGCTCTTGCAGCCTCTCATCGTAGTGGTGTGAAGGCAGCATTAGGGCTCATCCGCGGGGGGAGCAGGGACCGGCTACGCTAGCTGCTACAGCACATACTGCAGCCCTCTATCTTCACCCCTTAACTTCTCCTGCATTTCTGTCCATTTCCAGCAGAAAGGTCAGTGTGCTTCTGAGTTGTAGAGTAAAATATTCAGTTTTGCTTCCTGTAAATTTGCATTTTATTCCTGCAATGTTCTTCACTTTTAAAACAAATAAAGGTAAACCTGAAACAACCCGGTGCCCAACCGTGAGTGCTGTTTAAAGCTAGGAACACATGCGTGCGTGTCTGCGCTATACACTTGCTGAAATACTTTGTTGTCTGTGCAGGTAACATGACACATTTGGGTTTGCAATGTAAAGACAAATTTGCTTGGTTCCAAGAACAGCATTTTAATGAATACTAGACAAAATGAGCATAACTGGTAAAAAAAAAAAAAAAAAATTGGTAATAACTGGCCCGAATACAATCAGAAATAGGGGAAAATGAAGAGCTTCTGACATGTTGAGCGCTGTATACTGAACAGGACAGGGAAGAGAGGAGGAGGAGGAGGCCGGTAAACTCAACACTGATTTCTGTGCAGGCTGAAGCAGTCCCACTACCAGCACAATTTAACAGCATAACCGCTGCCATGGCTGCCCCACAACATATCTACTTAGTGTCTGGAAAAACCGAACAAGTCAAATCTCTGAACTATAAAAATTTGAAACCCAATTTGACACCATGTTTGTCATTCACACTAGACTACGTTTAGCTGCACTGCCTCAGCTGGCCAGCAGGTGGCAGCGAAGGGCAAGTCAGAAAGGGCGATTGCGGGCCACCATCTGCAGGAGGGTAGAGGTGATCTTTTCCAGGGAGGCTGAGTTTTCGGGGCCGCTATGACCCCGCTGCGGGGGGGTTGGGGGAAGGGGCAGGCGGGGGTCAAACTCCGTAGTGGGCTGCATCCTGTCTAGCCTCTGCTTGGGTGACCATGCACCTGGGAGAGAGGAGGATTGTGGGTAATTATGCACGCCACGTCGAACAGGACTTCTTTTGGTATCAGGAGCAGCCTTTCCAAAAACATCTGAAAAGACAAGCATAACAATGCAGTTAGACCATCACGTAATGTATTGCTTAAACTATAAAATATGGAGAGTCATAGCAAGTTTCTCTCTTCTAGAAGCAATTCGACACCATAAAACATCCATTAGACAGCAAAGTCTCTTGTAAGAACTGGCCTCTTAATATCTGTGAACAAAAATTTTTGCAATGAAACACAGGTCAAAAATAATACATCACCATGGTAACAGGAAGGTAGTTTGGCAAGTTCCTACGGCAATGCAGCTAATGTACGGAAGCTAACTTTGGCCATGAAAGCAATGCACTATTCTGATAAATTCAAATGAGATCGTTATTAAAGGAGCTGAGCACTTGCTGGGATTTTAAAAGCACAGGTTACTGTTCTTTTTACTTTTTACATTTGAGTTTTAGTGTACATTTTACACTGGTCTAGACCAGCAGTAACCAACCCTGTTCTTGGAGATCCATACGTTGTTGGTTTTCATTCCGACCACTAATTTGGCACACCTGACTCTACCAATTAGCAGCTCAACGAGGTGGCTAGCCGTAGAATCAGGTGTGGGATGAGGTGTCGAGGTCGGAATGAAACCTCACAGCATGTCAGATCTCCAGGAACAAGGTCAGTTACCACTGGCCTAGACAGTTCTTTGATATTTAAGATATTTAAAATAATATCAAAAGACCCCAGAAAGTGAACCATCCCGTTAAATGGGGCCAGGAAAACGTCGGAAAGACAGTTTAGGATACGTTTGATGCAAACAAAAGGGGTACATAGCTCAACCAGAATGACTACAACAAGCGATATGAACACACTGGTGACTGTGAGCTCACTCTTACACTACTAGCATGTTTAAAAGAAAAGGCCACCAGCAGCTTCAGACGTATTTGAAAAATTTTAAGTTCATGGCTTTCTGCTGTATCTATAAACACCAAGTCTTCAGTTGCAAGCAATCAAACGGTCAAGCTACTAAATGAAGCTTTAATACCTTTACCTTCATATGAATCTCGATGTGTAGCTCTGGGATCTGATCTCTCACGTGATCGTACAGGATCATAGTGATCTTTTCGGCCTCTTCCATATTCCTCATAGCAGTCTTGTGAATCTCTCTGACCTCTTCCAAGGTGATCTTGTTGACCTCTCTGACCCCTTTCAAAGTGATCTTGTGAACCTCTCCGACCTCTTCCAAGGTGATCTTGTTGATCTCTCTGACCCCTTTCAAAGTGATCTTGTGAATCTCTTTGACCTCTTTCAAAGCGATCTTGTGAATTTTTCCGACCTCTTTCAAAGTGATCTTGTGAATCTCTCCAACCTTTTTCAAAGCGATCTTGTGAATCTCTCTGACCTCTTCCAAGGTGATCTTGTTGATCTCTCTGACCCCTTTCAAAGTGATCTTCTGAATCTTTCCAACCTTTTTCAAAGTGATCTTCTGAATCTCTCCGACCTCTTCCAAGGTGATCTTGTTGATCTCTCTGACCCCTTTCAAAGTGATCTTGTGAATCTCTTTGACCTCTTTCAAAGTGATCTTGTGAATCTCTCCAACCTCTTCCCTGGTGATCTTGTGGATCTCTCTGACCTCTTTCAAAGTGATCTTGTGGATCTCTCTGACCTTTTTCAAACCGATCTTGTGGATCTCTCTGCCCCCTTTCAATGTGATCTTGTGGATCTCTCAGACCCCTTTCATAATGATCTTGTGGATCACTCTGACCCCTTTCATAGTGACCTTGTGGATCTTGGAAGGCTGTGATCACATGACTGTGGTCAGTTGAAGGCCCTTGTTGCTGGGAGCTCAGGTGATTATAATCTCTGTAAAAACCAGATGGGCTTTTCCTCCCAGCCTGGGAGACGAAAAACAAAGACAACCATTAAACATCTCCATCACTCACACTCACACATTCTACACATACACACACACTCTACACACACATTCTACACACCTGCACGTGCACACACACACACTACACTTTACACACAATACACACACTGTACACACACACACACACTCTACACATACACACACTGCACACACACACACACGCTCTACAAAATTACTCTACACACACACACATGCACCAACACACATTAACGCATTACACACACACACACACACATACACGCACTACACACACACACACCCTTTTGCCTACCCTTTCCCTTTGAGATTTGTTGGCTTGAAACTCTCTCAGCAGATTACACAGTTTTTCTTTGATGAAGTTGGCTTCTTCCACACTTCCGATGTCGATGTTCCTCTGCAGTTAGGCCAGGATGAAACATGCATTGCTCATCAGACTCAAACCCGCAACATTTCCACAGACTACACAGCGCAAAGACAAAGACCCGACTGGAAGTCTGCCAGCTCAGGTGGATTACAGCGCCCTCACCAGGTCATCCAGCACATCGCCGCTTTCAGAAACCATCCCCTGGAAATCCACCTGAACATAAAAACAGCAGTCAACACCTCCACCTGCCACACACACCTCCTCCTCCTAGACCTCCACCTGCCACACATCTCCTCCTACACCTCCACCTGCCACACAGCTCCACCTGCCACACACACCTACCCCTCCTATACCTCCACCTGCCACACACACCTACTCTTCCTATACCTCCACCTACCACACATCTCTTCCTTCTACACCTCCACCTGACACACACACCTCCACCTCCTACACACCCACCTGCCACACACACCTCAGAGCTTCAGTAACACACCTTTCCAAAGTTCAGAAGATCCAGTTTCAGCTTCTTTGAGTCCAGTCCTGCCTCCCTGCAGGATAAACAATCAGGAAAATTTTATCTCCCAAATTCCACAGTAGAACTGAAAATGAACAGGTACGAATGTGTGAACAAAAGGATTGGGTAAAAGGGTATTGTTGTGCTCTAATCTGCTCAGTGTTGGGTATTGCTCTAACCTGCTCAGTGTTGGGTATCTCTCTAAGCTGCTCAGTGTTGGGTCTCCCTCTAACCTGCTCAGTGTTGGGTATTGCTCTAACCTGTTCAGTGTTGGGTATCCCTCTAACATGCTCAGTGTTGGGTGTTGTTCTAAGCTGCTCAGTGTAGGTATTGCTCTAACCTGCTCGGTGTTGGGTATTGTTCTAAGCTACTCAGTGTTGGGTATTGCTCTAACCTGCTCAGTGTTGGGTACTGCTCCAACCTGCTCGGCTCTGTGTCCTGGGAAAACCGACTGACTCTCCTTTTCTCTGCAGCTCCAGACAGGAAGCGCCTGAATGTTTCTGGAAGCTCGTTCACAGTGGTGGGCCCCCCCCTCGCTGGGGGCCCCTCCCTGGCTGGGGGCCCTCTCAGCCACTCCGTTCCTTTCACTTCCTGCTCAGAGTTCCCAGCATTCCTTTGGCCACCACTCATCCTCACATCTCTGCCTGGCTCCGCACAGCTATAAGCCCCGCCCCTACTATCTTCCCCTTTATAAGCCCCGCCCCTCCTCTCTTCACCTTCATAAGCCCCTCCCCTCCTCCCTTTCCCTTCATAAACCCCACCCCTCCCCCCTACACCTTCATAAGCCCCACCCCTCCTCCCTTCCCCTTCATAAGCCCCTCCCCTCCTCCCTTCATCTTCATAAACCCCGCCCCTCCTCCCTTCCCCTTCATAAGCCCCGCCCCTCCTCCCTTCCCCTTCATAAGCCCCGCTCCTCCTCTCTTCCCCTTCATAAACCCCACCCCTCCTCCCTTCATCTTCATAAACTCCACACCTTCTAGGCTCATCTTCATAAATCCTGCCCCTCCTTTCCTCTTTGTTCTCTGGGTACATTCCGTCTCCATGGTGATATGCAGGATGTGAATCGACAAGAAGGCCATGGGGATAGAACCCTCCGTCCTTCTCCAGGCTCCTCCTCCTCCTGGGCTGCTCGGCTCTCCACTCCTCTCCTGAAGCAAAGGACTCTGGGAGGTGCTCTGGGTGGCCCCGCCCATAAGACTCTTCCCTTGGGCTGCCCCACCCAGGGGGGAGGTCCCTGTAACGGGCGTGCCCATGCTGGTCCAGCGAGGGCCGGACGGGTTTGTTGGCCAGCCCCCCTCTAGCCCCCCCCTGGGCCGACGTTTGCCCGCCTCTCCACTGAGGGCTTGGAACTGAAACAGAACAGGTCTCCGCCATCAAACACGTTTACGCTCTTAAAACTGCAGCCTCGCTGGCACACCTGTCCGCACAGGTGAGAATGCGCATGCGCTCCAACCAAACACCACAGAAGCCTCAATGGCCCTCACACTACGAGCTGTAGCCAATGAGATTAGAGAGCACGTCACAGCCGCTCACCTTTCAGAGTACCTGGTTTCCCAAGGGCTGCAGACCTCCTCTTTGATCTCTGGGAGAAAAGCAGAGTGACACCATTACGTTCAGCAGCCAGTCGAGGCTTCCCAATCGCACAGGCAGAGTCAGCCCACTGCAGATCCCGGCAGGTGAGTGCAGGTATGTAGCAGGCTACAGCTGAATACAGCTTGTGTTAGCGTTCAGGTGTGTAGCTGGCTGTATATGAGCACAGGTGCAGTGGGGTTAGTGTTCAGGTGTGTAGGTGGCAGTATATCAGTACAGGTGCAGCTTGTGTAAGCGTTCAGGTGTGTAGCTGGCTGTATATGAGCGCAGGTGCAGCTTCTGTTAGCGTTCAGGTGTGTAGCTGGCTGTATATGAGCACAGGTGCAGTGGGGTTAGTGTTCAGGTGTGTAGGTGGCAGTATATCAGTACAGGTGCAGCTTGTGTAAGCGTTCAGGTGTGTAGCTGGCTGTATATGAGCGCAGGTGCAGCTTCTGTTAGCGTTCAGGTGTGTAGCTGGCTGTATATGAGCACAGGTGCAGTAGTGTTAAGGTTCAGGTGCAGTAGTGTTAAGGTTCAGGTGCAGCAGTGTTAGTGTTCAGGTGCAGTAGTGTTAGTGTTCAGGTGCAGTAGTTTTAGTGTTCAGGAGCAGTAGTGTTAGTGTTCAGGTGCCGTAGTGGTAGTATTCAGGTGAGTAGTGTGAGGGTTCAGGTGCGTAGGTGGCAGTACTGGAGCACAGGTGCAGTAGTGTTAGTATTCAGGTGCAGTAGTGTTAAGGTTCAGGTGCTACCTCGGGGACGCCCCGCCCGTCCTGCCGTTCGGCCACCTCCGCTTTGGCCCGCACCACCTTCCCCGGCTGAGAGGCGCTGCTCCTGTCCCAGGTGACCAGGTCAGGCCTCTGCGTCTCCTGAGAGAGGAAGGGTTACCCACACACTCCAAACATATACACTCACAGTCTCACACACACACACACACTGCAAACATGCACCTTATCTCACACACATCATCACACACACACACTCCAAACATATACACCCACACACACATCATCACACACAGACACTCCAAACATATACACTCACACACACACACATCATCACACACACACACACTCCAAGCATATACACTCGCACACACAGACGCACACACTACCACATACACACACATGTTCACATACACGTGTACGCACATTAATACACAAACACACACAGACGCGGGACAGCAGGTGAGCTCACCAGGTATTTCTGCCTGTGTTTGCGGCCGATGATGTGATTGGTCATGTCGGGCAAGTCTGCGTCAAATCTGCACAGTCTGCACAGGTACCTGGGCCCCAGGGAGCCCGGGGTCTCCACCTCCACAAGATGCTTCAGCCCTGAGGAGCAGACCCAGTGTGACTCCAGCTCCTAATGTCCACCCCACAATCCCTAACCTATAACCACTAACCCATAATCCCCTAATCTCTAACCCATAACCTCCTAACATATAGCCCTAACCCATAACATCTAGTCCCCAACCTATAATCCCCTAATCCCTAACCTATAACCCCTAACCCCTATCCCATAACCCCCTAATGTCCAACCCACAATCCCTAACCCATAACCCCTAACCCCTATCCCATAACCCCCTAATGTCCAACCCACAATCCCTAACCAATAACCACTAACCCAAAATCCCCTAATCTCTAACCCATAACCTCCTAATCTCTAACCTATAACCCCTAATCCCCAAACTATAACCTCTTAATCTCTAACCTCTAACCCCATCCCCTAATCTATAAACCCTAACCCATAATCCCCTAATCTCTAACCTATAGCCCCTAACCTATAACCACTAACCCATAATCCCCTAATCTCTAACCTATAACTCCTTAACCCACAACCACTAATATCTAACCAATCACCCCTAACACCTAACCCATATCCCAGGTCCCCTAATCTCCAACCCCTGACCTAAATCCCTACTCCTCCACTGGGTACTTCTGCCCAGATGAACACAAGCAGCTCGTTGAGTGGTGATTTTAGATGGTAGAGTTGAGTGGTAATTCTAGACAGCAGAGTTGAGTGGTGATTTAGACTGTAGAGTTCGGTGGTGATTTTAGACCACAGAGTGATGATTTAGACTTCAGTGGTGATTTTAAACTGTAGAGTTGAGTAGTAATTCTAGACAGTAGAGTTGAGAGGTGATTTTAGACTGTAGAGTTTGGTGCTGATTTTAGGCAGTAGAGTTCAGTGGTGATTTAGACTTCAGTGGTGATTTTAAACTGTAGAGTTCAATGCTGATTGATCATTTAGATGATTTTAGTCTTACCAATGATGGGCTCGTCCAGCTGCAGGTAGTCCAGGTAGTGGGTGTAGCTGGTCCATACGGGCAGTGGCTGGTCTCTCCTAGCTTTCCCTGTGACCAACACCCAAACATTCTGACATCACGCCCCATTGCTGCCATAAAGTACAGCACAGGAGCAAATGCACTGATCATGTTTATCTAACAAGTGCTGCAAAATTCACATGCTGCCACTACATGTGAGCAGTATTTAAAAGCAATGTAACGTTTTAAAAGTACGTGTTTTGTGTCACTTCGCACATTTACATCAGCACTGTGTGAGAAACACTGTTTCAGGCCTGTGTGAGACACTGCAGTCTCCAGGGCACCAGCAGGGGGCGCTGCCTTCTCACCCAACCAGGAAACCATAGCACCAACCACACACTCTCTCTGCTGCACAGTTATTGCCAAGCAGTGGTGGCGATAGGTTTGGGAGAGGCCTGGTTTTGGACCAGAATGTTCAAGTTTGAAATTAATGGTATGGGTCTGGACTGCAATGTCCGGTTTTACCACCCAACCCCCCTGAATTCCACAACAGGCAGAAAGAATTTCACCTCAGTTCCAACCCCCCCTCCCCCCCCCCCAAGAAATTCTGTATTCTGTGGGGCTTTATATGCAGACAGGTACATCCCTAGGCCACCCTGCTCCTGCTGATTGGCTGAAGCTAAGCAGGTGCGGGCTTGGTTAGCACTTGGATGCAAGACCGCCTGGGGAAGTTACATTGCTGCTGGAAGTGTTGTTGGTGGCCCAGCAGGGGGCGATCTTCCCTCTGTTCAAATAAGCCCCAGTGCCCCAATGCAATGACGGGGACACTGATGTAGGAGACGCCGTCTTTCGGATGAGATGTTAAACCGAGGCCCTGACTCACCAACGTCATTAAAGATCCTGTTATATCCTGGGGACTTCGTAACCCTCTATATAACAATATAAAGATGAGACGGTAGACGGGGCGCAGGTAAATAACATGTCTTTACTTGCCGACCCGTATTACATTATGATGTCGCCGTATACATACGTAACAGGCGCTCCGCTGTCTACGGTAAGCACAATGGGACAAGTGCAAATGCAAACCGGTAAATACACAACATCTCCGCCCCTCTAACATGAACATTCCCAAACATACATGAGCACTTATTTTAACTCAAAACAATAACCTGGGAGTGAGGGTAGACTGCCTCAAACCCTGACTGTTCCCATGGGGATTATTCTGCCCCATTTAATGGGTAGCCACTAAACTATATATTCAAATATCGAGGAGGCCGCCGTTCTCTGGCTGGGTACCGGCGGTCCACCGTGTGCTCAACAATGTCTCTCACAGGTGGTGTGGACACCAGTGTAGGCGGTTGAGATGCCGGTGTCAAAATGTTGTTTACTGGTGAGGCAGAGTCTGAAGCGACATGGCCATCAGATGATGATGACTCTCCCTGTGCAGCAGGTTAGACACTCGAAGCCCCACCCTGCAGCACATCTGGATCAGCCGCTGTCTGTAGTTCAGCGGGTGTAGTAGTGCTCCCTAGAAGTAGCTGATCGGTGTGTCGTTTCCAGATTATGTCCCTCAGCGGTCTGGACAGTATAGGACACTGTGCAAGGCTGGTGGCAGGAACCCATTTAGGCCCTCTGCTGTAGTTCTGGGCTAGTGTAGGATCTCCTGGACCAAAGACTCTGTCTTTGGCGTGCTGTCCACGTCCCTTAATTTGCTTGTGCTGCTGATGTGGTACCACATCTTTCACTGTGGGTGGTTTCAGCAGATCGAAGTGGGTACGTAGATCTCTCTTTAGCAGCATAGTGGCAGGAGAAGTCTTAGTGGTCGCATGTAGTGTTTTCCTGTACGACAACAGGAAACTGTGCAGGTGAAGTGTACTTTGGCCCTGAGATGCTTTCAGAGCAAGTTTCATGGTCCGTACGAACCATTCTGCTAGTCCGTTTGTGGAAGGGTGGTATGGAGCAGCTTTAATATTCTGTATGTCATTCACTTGTAAGAATGTAGCTATTTCCTGTGCTACAAATTGGGGACCGTTATCGCTAACCAATTGGCTAGGAATCTACTCCGAAGATCTCCCCTAGTTTCTCAATAGTCTTCTCAGCAGTAGTAGATCGCATGATGGCAACCTCTGGCCACTTACTATGTGCACTAACAACCACAAGGAACATTTTCTCCTCAAATAGGCCGGCAAAATCAAGATGAATGCGGTGCCATACTTCCTCAGGAAAGTCCCAGGGGTGAAGTGGGGCAAGCTGAGGCACATTGCGGATATGCTGACATGAGGAACAGGCTCTGGCTTTTTCCTCAATTTGTTCGTTCACGCCAGGCCACCAGAAATAGCTGCTAGCTATTTCCTTCATCCGGATGATTCCACAGTGTCCTGTGTGGAGCTTCCGCAACACTGGTTTCCGTAGTGATGGCGGAATCACCACTATCCTCCCCCACAGCAAACACCCGGACTGCACCGACAGCTCGTGGTGCTGGAACAGATATGACTTCACGCCTGCATCACCACTGTCAGGCTTGCCTTTGACAACAATGTCCATCACTGGTGACAACACAGGATCACTTCTCGTGGCTCGCCGAACCTGTGTAACGGTGACAGGTGCGCTTTCCACCTGCTGAAAGTAGAAGATGTCCACGTTGGACGGTTCAGATCTGATCACAGGTAGCGGTAACCTGGAAAGGCCGCCTGCATTTGCGTGCAGAGCGGATTTCCTATACTTAATGTCACAGGCGTGTGCAGACAACAACAGCGCCCACCTCCGCATCCTACTGGCTGCCAATGGAGGAATACCAGTATGTGGTCCGAACACGGTTGTCAAGGGACGGTGATCAGTTAGAAGAGTGAATTTTCTTCCAAAAAGACGCTAATGAAACTTACGGATGCCGAAAACTATGCTTAAGGCTTCTCATTCTATTTGGGCGTAGTTCATTTCAGCCTTGTTCAAAGTCTTTGACGCAAATGCTACTGGCTTCTCTTGGCCGTCTGGCATGATGTGAGATAAGACAGCCCCCACACCATACGATGATGCATCGCTGGCTAGTTGGACTGGTAGTGCAGGGTCAAAGTGCGTCAGAGCCTCTGACTTAAGGAGGGTGTCTTTCGCCTTGTTAAATGCCTCCTGGCACTCCTTTGTCCATTCCCATTTCTTATTCTGACATAACAACTGACGTAGCATAGATGTTAAGTTGGGTACAAATCGTCCATAGTAGCTCAGTAATCCCAGGAAGGACGTAATTGTCCAACATTGGTGCTGGGGCCTCCATGATCGCTGAAGGCCTGTGGCGTCAATCACATGTCCAAGGCATTCAACTGAAGACTGGAAGAAGTCGCATTTGTCTTTGCAAACTTTTTGAGTCGGTAGTCCCTCAGGCTCTGTAGGGTTGCGTCCAAGATTTGCAGGTGCTCCTCATCGTTGGATCCAGTCACCAGCACATCATCCAAATAGCACTGATCTCCTTTCAGTCCGCTCAGGATCTGGTCCATGGCGTGTTGGAAAATCGCTGGAGCAGATGTGATGCTAAAAGGAAGTCGACAGTAGCGAAACAGACCCTTGCGTGTTGTAACAGTCAGTATTTTTCTTGACTGTTCATCTACATGCATTTGTAGATAGGCTTGACTCAGGTCAACTTTGCTAAACTTCTGACCCCCGGCTAATGTCGCAAGCAAGTCCTCCATGTGGGGAAGTGGATACCGATCCGCTGACAACACTGCATTGACTGTAACTTTAAAGTCCCCACATAACCTAACTGACCCATCCTTCTTAAGGACGGGCACGATGGGTGTCGCCCATTCACTTCCACTGACCGGATCTAGTACTCCATTTTTAACTAGGGCATCCAAGTCTGCTTCAACTTTTGGTCGGATAGCATAAGGTACAGGTCTAGCCTTCAAGAACTTTGGCTTACTATCTGCTTTAACACTGAGTTTCACTGTAATGTCTTTCATGATACCTAGCGATCCATCAAAAAGTTTGGTGTGTTTCTTTAAGACGGAGGCTATGCCTTTGCCTTTGCCTTCATTTGTCAATAGGTGCACTGATGGCCAGTCCAGCTGGATTTTCTCAAGCCAGGCACGCCCCAGCAAGGACGGGTGGTCTCCTTTAACTACATAAAGTGGTAACTGTTTAGTTTGTTCATTTAATTGAACCCAGTGTCTCCAAAGTCACAATGCTCTGCAAGCTTCCTGAGTACAGCAACAAACATGGGCACTGACTCCCCTTCCCCTTGACGACGGTGGTGGAACCTAAACCTCTCAGCGATGACTAGGGGTTTGGGAGAGAAATGTCCTTTTAAAACGTAAAATTTCCTGGTATGTTTTTGTTCCAGGTTCTTCTGGTTGTAATAGACGGCAACAGATTATAACAATTTGGCCCCATCACACTCAAAAATGTGGGCACAATCTCATTTGCTTCAATAAAAAATTGAAAACACTCTGTTTATGAGCTCCGTTGGTCTACATTCTCATCAAAATGTCCGATGTTACCAATAATTCCAGCCATCTTCCTCGGAGGCTCCTGATCATCAGACGTTGACAATTCCGTGTAGGAATAAATGTCCGTTCACGATTTATTCACGGGTCTTCCCTCCCCGCCACAAAAGATTGTCCTCACCACGTTCACAATGCCGCCTAACTAGCAACTTAACAAGCTAGCGCGCACAACTGAACACGGAAAACAATAAACAAAATTAAACACGCAAAACCTTCCGCACAGAAGATCAACGCAGGTCCAGACGTCCTCGTCGCCAACTTTGTTATATCCTGGGGACTTCGTAACCCTCTATATAACAATATAAAGATAAGACGGTAGACGGAGCGCAGGTAAATAACACGTCTTTACTTGCCGGTCCGTATTACATTCTGATGCCGCCTTATATATACAGGTAACAAGTGCGCCGCTGTCTACGGTAAGCACAATGGGACAAGTGCAAATGCAAACCTGTAAATACACAACAGATCCCATGAAACTTATTGCAAAGAGTAGGGGGTTCCCCAGTGTCCTGGCTAAATTCCCAACCGGGTTCTCTCAACCTGCCACCTAATCACCCCCCCAGCTTATTTGGCTTAAAGTGTTCTCTTCCTGTCCACCACAGCTGATGTGTGGTGAGCGTTCTGGCTCAAAATGGCTGCCGTGCATCACCAGGTGGGGGCTACACACTGGTGGTGGTTGAGGAGTGTTTTCCCCTTTATTAGAGTAAAGGGTTCTGAGTATGAGAAAATAAAGGTATGGTATTATATTTACTAGAAGGACTCCAAGCAGCAAAGCTGCCAGAACCCTATTGTAATTGGGTTTTTTTATCTGGGGAAAAGCCATATCTCCCAGACGAGATGGTGAAAACTCTTGAAGTTTTTTTTTGTTGAGTTTTTTATCTTCAAAGAAGGTGAAATGGCAGCCAGTCTCAGGATATGAAAAATGTAATTATTGGTCTGTTAATTCCAGACCTGGTCTTCAGCCTGGTGCAGCGTCATATTTCACTGCCTGCTTGGACCCTGGAATCGCTGCTTTGGAGCTATATTTTTCATAATAACAATAATAGTTATTGAGTTTGAGTGATGGCTAATTTAATATTCACTCTAATTTAGGCCAAACCCCACAAGGCCATAGTACAGATGATATAAAAGCACACTGACATTGTGACTGAGAGATCCATACTTACTCTCCGCATGGGACAGCATTTAAATCCTAAAAACAGCAAAGTGCTTCACCACCCACTGTGTGACAGTTGGCATGAGGAGGGACTGGGCTCCCGTGATTGAGGGAGGGAGAGGAGGGAGGGAGGGAGACGAGGGAGAAGAGAGAGCGACAGGGTAGGACTTACCTGCAGCAATCAGAGCCTCCACTTTCTGGGTACCCAAGATGCAGGAGAAACACAGGCGAGACACAGGTGAGACAGAGGAAAATGGCATCAGCAGACAGCGTCAGACAGAGTTTCTGAGCTCACGCTCCTACACCCCCCCATCCTCCGCAGAGAGTCGGGTTAAATTCACCTGGAAAGAGTCTCTATGGACACAGTACACAGGCAGGTAATCACAGGCAGTGGACACATGACGTTATAATAAATAAAATGTTACGGAGAGACCGCCTGTGGCCACCGTGTTCGGCCTTACCTGTGCCTTCCTCTTCTCTGGGTCAGACGGACCCCACAGACCAGGGCTAGGCCCCACAGAACTGGGCCATTACACAGACCAAGGCCCTACAGAACTGGGCCATTACACAGACCAAGGCCCTACAGAACTGGGCCATTACACAGTCCAAGGCCCTGCAGAACTGGACCATTACACAGACCAAGGCCCTACAGAACTGGGCCATTACACAGTCCAAGGCCCTGCAGAACTGGACCATTACACAGACCAAGGCCCTACAGAACTGGGCCATTACACAGACCAAGGCCCTACAGAACTGGACCAGTACACAGACCAAGGCCCTACAGAACCGGACCAGTACACAGACCCGGGCCAGGCCCTACAGAACTGGACCATTACATACAGGTGTCTCACACGCATCAAAGAGCAACTCGAGTGCATCTCACGCAGAAGCAGACTCCAGATCAGTCCCGGCGATTCTCATCCCAGTTCAGTAAAGGTGTGACTGACTCTGGGTCAGTACAAGTGTAACTGACCTCTGGCAGGTGCAATCAAGATTAGAGACTTCCACATCGATGGAGGCACATTCGTTACTTCAGTCCTCTTCAACCAAAAGAAAGCAGGACAACAGGAAACTCAGAAATAGGAAGAGAAGCCTGTTTCCTGAAAGAATGTGGTGGAAAGAAGCAAGTATGCACTAGTATGCGCTAACGAGAGTATGCGCTAATGTGTGCGAGTATGCGCTAGTATGCGCAAGTATGCACTAAACAAATCAGCAGGCATTTGCATTCAGAGTTAGCCGGTCCTCACTGTCTGAAGAGGGCAGTGCAACTGCCAACCCCATCTCAGCTTTACTGACTGCAACCAAGAACATCCTGGGCACATGCCACGGGGGGCGGCGTCATCCAGGGGGAGGAGTCATCCCTGGAGGAGGAGCCATCCAGAGTGTGAAGTCTTTTGGCAGGAGGCTGCCAAAGCAGAACAAAGAGCACTAAAAGGATGTAAGAAAATGGAAGGAGGGAAGGAGAGAACAGAGGATGACAGGATTGTAAGGAGTGTGTGAAACTCTGCACAGCACGGCTGAGCGAACGTGTTTCTGCAGAAACCAAGTCCAACAGCAAAGAGGTGGAGCTCCTCCCACAACTCCAATCTGGATCAGTCTTTCTTCCAACATGTCAAAGCCAGTCTTCAGTTAACAAAGCAGGTGGTTTCACTCAGTCTAAAAGGAGGAGGTGGTTTCTCTCAGTCTGAAAGGAGCAGACGGTTTCTCTCAGTCTGAAAGGAGCAGACGGTTTCTCTCAGTCTGGAAGGAACAAATGGTTTCTTTCAGTCTGAAAGGAGCAGACAGTTTCTCTCAGTCTGATAGGAGCAGACGGTTTCTCTCAGTCTGAAAGGAGCAGATGGTTTCTCAGTCTGAAAGGAGCAGACAGTTTCTCTCAGTCTGAAAGGAGCAGACGGTTTCTCTCAGTCTGAAAGGAGCAGACGGTTTCTCTCAGTCTGAAAGGAGCAGGCGGTTTCTCTCAGTCTGAAAGGAGCAGGCGGTTTCTCGATCTGAAAGCACCAGTATCTCTCAGTTCAGCTGAAAGATTGTCATTGACACAACTGTGGAAAGATATTTCCCATGAACAGGTTTTATCCTTTTATCCTCTCCCAAACTCCACCCCCATCGCCTAACCCAGCCCAGCTCTCCCAGGCTCCGTCCCCACCACCTAACCCTGCCCAGCTCTCCCAGACTCCGTCCCCATCGCCTAACCCAGCCCAGCTCTCCCACACTCCGCCCCCATCGCCTAACCCAGCCCAGCTCTCCCAGGCTCCGTCCCCACCACCTAACTCTGCCCAGCTCTCTTAAACTCTGCCCCTACCGCCAAACCCAGCCCAACTCTGCCCTGCCCCACCCCAGCCTTCAAGAGAGCAGTAATCTGATTACAATGGATATCTACAGAAAAATAACAGAAAAACATAACCCCAGCCTGAACAAAATCGATTCAGTGACCACTGCACTCCACATTACTTTTACATATTTATCTAAATGTGAAAGTACAGAAGAAATACACAAAGCCACCTCTTTACCTTGAGATGCTGAATCGTGGTCAGGTGTATCCTGTACATAGCGTCAGTCCTAATCTTAATATTACATACCTGGAAAAAGAATACACATTTCACTTTTAATGTTCAATTGTTGTCATAAAATTTCTCCCGACCGTGGAAAATGACTGACTTGTTTACATTCTGGACAGATGCCTAGTTGCAACTTTTCGTAGCTACACCAAGTATTTTCAAACAGGCTGCAGAAATTATACGAAAATACTTAACTAGTAGTAAATCGACGCTCACTGGATGTTTAAGTTACTTCAGAGTTTTATTCATTAAAACATGAGCCTGTTTAGTCTGAAAGTTGTCAGTCAGATTAGTTGGCCTATATTTAAAGTTCACGCGTAGCCCACAGTTTTTATTTCTTGGTAAAGAGGTGGTTTTATGGTTTTAAACACTCCGCGCTATGGTGGGATTATACACAGATTGAGTGGGTGACTGACGAGTGTTTTTATGTTTTATACATAGTAGGTTCGATCTAAATGCAGTTACAGCCTATAGCGTTTTTTCCAAATATGGTATTTCTCGATATAATTGTGTCGCCGTGATAACACAATTCTACGCTTTCGGGTCAGACACTCTTCACGGTAAAGATACATTTTAGGACAGCGCTTCAGGTATAGCTTATATTGAAATAGCTGCGACGGAAACATCGACATATTTACTTCGTAGCCACAACTGTCCAGCATGTAAAGTCAGCCATTCTTCATGGTCGGGAGAAATTCTATGACATGGTCACGCAAACAAGGAGTATGCATACATACACATGAATAATCATTTTACTAGCCATTTAACTAATTTAATAAAACATGGGATTCATTCATTATAAAATCTGACGATGACAAAACGACACTTACATCGCATACGATGAAATCCACTTCATCATCATCGTACGTCGATACGATATTCTCCATATTCTCTGAAAATGAAATCTCTGACAACTGCTCCCTCTTTCATACACACACACACACGCTTTGCGTTGACTAAATGAACGAATTGTTTAAGTATGCTTTTGTTAGGTAGTATGTGTTTGGCTTACACACTGGCATCTGACATACGTATAAAACTAGTAACGTTAATTATTCCAATGGTAGCTATAACTTGGTAGACAGACCTAGGTAGCTTCTGAATGGTTAATAATGTTACTACAACTAGCTGTTTATATAGTCTTACTATCTTACGCAGCTAAGATCGCAGTGCAACTTTGCCGTATTTAATGAGTCGCAACGTCAACTATCGTTACGTTAAGCAGTTTAAAAATGTAATGTACTTACTGCGTGATACGCGATAAAAAAAAAACCGTGTGTTAGCAATCACCGTTAGCTAGCTTTCCGGTTCCAATTCGACTTCGCATGAACTTCCGTTCCGGTGTAGTACCTTCTTCTTCGCTAAATTTATTAGCTGATCTTAAACAAACGTGTATAGCTGTATACCGCCACCTACTGTACCTGAGTGCAGTGAAGTACCTATCCGATGTTTTATTAATAAAGTGGACGCCGTTTTGGGTTGTAAGACGTCTTTTATCTTTACGAGCTAGCGCCACGGAACGTCGTATTAATTAGGTACTGGTTTGGTTTAAATGTTTGTATAGCTAGCTAAATAATGTCTTGTATGTACTCTCATGCTTGTATTGACATTTACTTTTATACATGCACACAACACCATCTGCACAACTGTCACTGTTTACCTTTGTTTTAACTGCGGTTAAATGCGATTATGAAGCATTGAGTCATTGATTGTATTTCCTGCTATGAAAACAGCATACATCAGTGAACATGGTTATGACCAGGTTAGTCTGCCAGCATGGTCATCACATTGACTAAGTGACTAAGCTGGTTTACACGTTTGACCGGCATAAAGCTAGCATTGCCCAGCTTCTTTTTTGTGCTGTCTGTGATGCTTTTTTTTTTTTTTTTGGTTGGTACTTTTTGTATCATTGATAGTGGTGAGAGACTTGTGAATCTTCCATATAGACTGGTTGGTTTGGTGTTCTAGAGAAATGTACTGAATGTATCTAGCAAACAAGCGCACACTGTTAAGGCCGCGGGATCTCCACGTGCGAGTTGGTGTCAACAGTGTATAAGCCCTGCTACTTTAGTCCGGATCGTGTTTGTAGTCATAACACCTCCCAGAGGTAGCATATCAAGGTTAAAAAGGACTGGTCTGAGAATTGATCCCTGAGGGACACCGCATGACATTAAAACTCTCAGAGTTGTACTGTTAAGTCTTAAACCAGTTAAGAGCAGTGCATGTTAAAAAGCGAGGTGGCGGTGAGGTCTACAAGACTAGTTGGGGACTTGAATTCAGTAACAACTTTGTGCAGCATGTCATGATGCATAATTTCAAATCAATCTCAGAAGACTCTGCATGGAGGAATAGGGGGGTTAATTATTGATTAACCCCCGATTGTTTTACACCAGAATTAATATTTTCAACTTTGAAAAATTTTCAACTCAGAAAAAAGAAGTAAATTCTGTGCATTTTGATATTGAGACAAATCCCTTGTGTGGACACGGGGAGGATTGAGAAGGTGGTCGATAGTGGAAAGCGGCTTTCTGGGGTTATTATAAATATAATTTAGAATTTTTTGAAAAACTCTGTGCTAAACGTCATAAAATACCTGTGATTTGATTTTCGTCCATCTTTGCTATGCCCCACGACAACATTGCTTAAGCTGTGGGATGCTTTCATTCCTCCATTCCACCTCCTTTTGAGAATATTTGGATGGGTACAGAAATAAGAAGTATACTGCCGAGCAACCAAAGGGGTAATATCACGTTTCTGTTTTTAGTTGTTTGCAATTGATCATGGTATTACAAATTATGCACTAGTGATCAGATATGGCAGTATCAACAATATATTACAGATTACATTACATTACATTAAAGGCATTTGGCAGAAGCTTTAATCCATACAACAAAGTGTATAACCAAAACCAGGAACAGGTGTGTGGAAAACCCTAGAGGGAAGTACAGTTCCAAGTGCAGGGAACGACCGCGTAGTTTAACTTGGACCCTGTAGGTTAATATGAAAATCACATATGAAAAGTCCTCTAGAAATGACCAGGTCTAAGGTGTGACCACGGCTGTGGGACGGTCCTGAAACATGCTGAATAAAAGCCATAGAATTCAGTAGGTCCTATAGTTAATAGTAAATAACAGAATAGCATTGGAGTCAGTGTCTGTATCTGTGTGCAAATTAGAACCCCCACTGATGATAATTCTAACAGGTTTTGTGTGGATTATGGCTAAGAGCTCTCAGAAATCATTGTGGAAGCTTGTTTGGACGGCCTGTGCACTGACAGCCAGCACTGAGAGCTGGCATTTACGCAGCACAGCATGGTACTCAAAGGTACTAAATTAAACCTTACAGTTTACGGAATTTTAAAAGATGGCAGCCAGTCCACCCCCATTTCTTCTGCTGTGTGTTTGTACAAAAAAAACTCTAATTATGAGGAGATGCTTCAATATGAGTGGCTGACCCATCTTCACTAAGCCAGGTTTCAATATAGTTTACAGTTTATTGTTCTGTGTTCAGTAATAATGACAATATACAATCGTGCAAAATGTGAGTGTTGAAATGGCCATATACAAAGGCATATGCACAGGAGACAGTGTTGACAATGTCCCAAACCATTGCAGCTTTCCCCTTATATATTCCAAGATCAAACTAAAACACCAAGACATCAAATGAAGACACAGAGATAACAAAACACAACATTAATGATCCAGCTTGCACCATCTCTTTACGCATATCACTCTGGGTTAACCTTTATAGCTGAGACACCAACTCCTTCCCCATGACATCGGTCTTCTAACAATACAAAACACGACTGCACTGTATTATGGAGAACCTAGGTTTTACATAATGCTGATCCAACTGGATGTGTTGTACCTGAGCACTGTCTCTTTATCATACCCCGCTGACCCCCTGTCAGCACAGTAAACAGTCTGTTTTCTGTTTTGGTCTGATAGAAGGCAGACTTCTGTGGACTGCCCTGCATTGGGGTGGAGTGGAGCTAGCCGGGCAGTTGGGTCTAACGCTCTGCTGGATCCTAGGATCTTCAGCCTGAATTAACTTTCTTCCCTGGTCCTCCTTAAAGTTATTAAATTCCTCTGCTTTTTGGGTTGAGAAACACTGGCCTAGCACATGAACACATGCCTTTTTCAGTGCTACATTATTAAACATTTTTTGCCTTTCTTTTTCTCATGACCATGTGCAGTTTGGCGCTGAAGCTCTTCTTGTAATTGAATTAACTTTCTTCCCTGTTCCTCCTTAAAGTTATTAAATTCCTCTGCTTTTTTTCTAGCAGCTTCTTCATATTTCTGATTATTTTCAAGAATGGTTCTAAGACAGCCTTCCTCCATGTGTTTCAATGTTTTCGCTTCTTTTGATTTCCTAGCCTCTTCATCAATCTTAATCTTCTGAAGTTCTTCACGTTCCTTCTCAAGTTCCTTCTGCAACAATTCCTGCCTTTTCCTCTCCTCCTCCTTTCTCTCTGCGTCCTCCTTAGATCTTCTGTCTGCCTCCTCTTTTCTTTCCTTGTCTAACTGCTCTTGTTGTTCTTTCAGCTGCCTTTGCATTTCTTCAAGCTCCCTTTCTAGTTGTTTAGATCTCCTTTCATTCTCTTCCTTTTGTCTTTCTTGTTCCATTACTTTTTCAAACTCCCGCATTTTGCGTTCTTTCAATGTATCCTCTCTTCTCTCTTTCTCTTCTTTCTGTCTCCTGTCCTGCGCATCCTTCTCTTTCCTTTTCAGTTCCTTTTCCCTTGCCTGCCACCATTCCCTAGCTCGTCTCTTCATGTTTTCCTGTATCTCTTTTTTCTCATTTTCTGCCTCTTTAATTCTCTGTTCCCACTCAAGTCTTTGTCTTGCCTCATTGTTTTTCCTCTCCTGCTCCTCTCGATTTCTCTTCTTCTTTTCTTCTGCTTGCCTTGCCTCAAATTCTCTCTTTTCTCTTTTTTGTTTTTCCATCAGCTCTTCCGTCTGTTTCCTCTCTCTTTCCGCCCTCCACTTCTCTTCTTCTTCCCTACATTTCAACTCCTCTTCCAGTGGCCTTTTCGTTTCCTCAGTCTCACCTATTTTGCTCTTCCAGTCTGATTCTTGTCCTGCCTTCCTCTTTATGTCTTCCTTGTCTCTCCTCTCTTTTATTTCCTTATCTTTTTTCTTCCACTCTTCTAGGTCCATCCTTAAATGTTCTTCTTTGTCTTTCAGCTTTTTTTCCTGAAGCATTATTTTTTCTTCTGCTTTGTGTCTCTGCTCTTCCATCCTCCTCCTCATCTCTTTCATCTCCGCTTCATGTTTTGCCTCCAGCCTCTCCTTCTCTCTCTGCATCTCTTCCGCGTTCTCTCTCAGTATTCTTTTGCACTCTTTCCTTATGGTAAATTCTGCCTCCTGGAACATCTCATTGGTGTAACAGCCTCCTCCATTCCTCTGAACCATCACGTCTATCTTATCCAGCAGCTCAGGCACTTGGGTGCGATTGCTCATGTCATTATTATTGAAGACATGAAACCTGTTTCCACAGTCTTGAATCAGATTTTGGATTACAGCGTCACCTCGTTGAATGAAGCTTTCAATGGATTCATTTCTAAGATCTTCCCCTCTTGTGAATAAGACTATGGTGAACATTTCAGCCATTTTACCAAAGGTGCTCTTAATGAGCTGCAATGTGTCCTTCTCCTCCTGCGTGATTCTTCCAATCTGTAGCACTAGGAGAAACACATGAGGTCCTGGGGCCAAAAAGGAGATGCATTTGGCTATTTCCTGCTGGACCTCCTCATTAGAAAATGATGTGTCAAAGAGACCCGGCGTGTCAACTACAGCAACGCGCCTGCCATCTACTTCCACCACTCCTTTCTTACAGCAGGTTGTCACTGATTTCATACTGCTCTGCGACCGGAACTCCTTCTTCTGCAGTATGGTGTTTCCTGTGGCACTTTTCCCACATCCTGTCTTCCCCATGAGCACTATCCTCACACAGTCAGAGCTCTGATCTTTACCCCCAGCGCCTGCCAAATAAAGACACACAGTACAGAGAGAAAATCTGGAGAATCAAGGCCATCATAAAAAGCCTTCTCAGGGGTGTCAAAGTCCTAAAGCACAGCAGTGTCAGCAGGTATTGTTTCCTTTAAATGAGCTGCCAGTTAAGACCTTGAAAACAAGGTGTGTGGACTCATCAGCTAGTCAGTGATTAAATAAATCTCTGGTGCTGAAACACATTGAATACCAGCAATCAACTGATTTCACCATCAACCAATCAACCAACCAGGAGTGCCTTTATCTGTCCAAAACTGAATTCTGACACCTGTGGTATATATGCCATTTGTAATTTTAAAAAAAAACCAGATTCAATTAACATTGATCTTTCGGCACAATCCTGTGGGGGTTATGTAGAGAGTGTCACAATATATAGGTGCTGGGAAAAAATTGCTAAAAGAAGGGTGCATATAAATAAATGCCATTCATGTCCATCATGACCGTTCATCATGTTATCACAAACATGGAACATGTGAGGTGGAAACCACTGACTAAGACAGGTGATTCTAAATTGCTTTGTTGGACAGAATTCACCAGCATGCTTAGAATTCTCTGGCATGGTTCGAATATGTAGGTAGAATTCTGTAGATTAATGGAACGTCTGAAGGATTAAGTCGTAAGTTAGCTATCAAATCAATTCTCACTATTAGTAACACAAACGAATTTCAGCATATCTTTTCTTTGACTGGTTCTTTTCTTACCTTTTTTTCCTTTAAATTCCTGCAGTTCTTCAGACAGAGCCCTTGGTTTCTCCTTCCTCTCCACCTTCTGTCCAGTCTTCCTCAGAAGAACCTGAATCGCTCCAAGCGTGCCTGATTCTGGCTCCTTGACCATCTCACAGCTGAGGAAATCTCCTCCATTCTCCCCCACCATCTGCTCTATTTTCTTCATTAGTTCAGTAACCTGGGTGTAATTAATCTCATCTGTGTTGTGAAATGTGTAACACCTTCCACTACACATTTGCAGAATGTGGGTATAAGGCAGGCCAAAGAGAGTACTTTTGCTCCCCTGTGTGGTCAGTACCATCGAGTACATGAAGGCCTCAGGACTGAAAAAGCGCAGGATTCTCTCAAATCTTTTTTTCCCCTCAGATGTAATGTTGCTGTTCTCCAGCAGCAGCAGGAATGCATGAGGACCTGGGGCAGACAGGGTAACACATCTCTCTATCTGATGGACTAATTTCTCATCAGGGAGCTCGGGGTCCAGTAAGTCTGGAGTGTTGATCAGAGCCACACGCTTCCCATTCACCAGACCTCGTGCTTTCTCACACTGATCTTTCACTGAAAGGACCTCTGCCCCCAGGATTATGTTCCCCACTTTACTCTTCAGTTCTCCAGACTTCCCCAGCAGCACAACCCTCAGCTCAGACACTGCAAAGTGGGACAAAATGTTTACTATAAGATAAGGTCAAAGAATTGCACTTTTAAAAAAAATTGTTAACTTTTTAGAACTTTGTTTATGTTTTGCCAGTTCATAGAAATAAATAGTGTGTTATTTTTTTTCTTCAGGGGTATTAACGTACTGTTGAGACGCGCAAAGTCAGCACTGGCTCTTCTCCGCAAATCCTCTGTTTTCACATCTCCTGGAAATAGCACAGTGAGTCATTACTTAATGAACAATGAGGCACAATAGAAAATGTGGAACCCACATACGGTATTGTGTAAAACTCCAAATATAAAATAATCTCTCCATCAAAACAAATGGCATCAGGATGCTATAATTTGCTTATCAGAATAACATTGTGTTTAAACTTCTCTAATATACACTGTATGCTACACTGGTCTTTGGTCACATAATAAAAACAAGTATTATTATTAGTATTCATATTTTTCTTATTACTATTTTCTCCATTTAATTTAACTAAATTTGAATTCATAACATAACATAATGTCAAGAACAGGCCTAAGCTTGAGATTAAGCATCTTAAGTCTTTCCTCATGGCTTTTATCTTTCATACCAGGAATCAATTTGGTTGCTGAACATTTTCCCGATCAGATTCTTTATATATTTCTGGTAGTATGGTCCCCAGAACTGCACACAATATTCCAAGTGTGGTCTAACAAATGTATTGTATTAGATAAGTAGAACTTCCTTGGTTTTATACGCAGTACTTTTGGCTATATATCCACATTCATCTTTTGTTCCTCCCAGAAAGTAATCTTGCCCAATGTTTTTGTTTCCCACATGCAGAACTTTACAATTGGCTATATTGAATTTCATTTGCCAGGTTTCTGCCCACTTCTTGGATTACTTTAGTAGATTCCAAACTATTAGCTAGGTCTCCCAGTTTTATACCATCTTAAAATTTTACTAATGTACTTTATACATCCCTGTCAAGGTCATTGATATAAATGAGGAAGAGTAGTGGTCCCAGCACTTTTCATTCACAGTCTTGCAATCAAGAAGTTGCACCCAGTCAATATTACTTAAATTTGCTTGCATCATGTTAAAATTGGCATGTCTAAAATGTTAGATTCTGGCCTTGTTAATTTGCCAAAATATATTAAAAATAACTCTAGAATGATCACTAGTCCAAAGTGGCTCAATTACCTCTATGCTACAAATTATGCATATATTGACAGTATGACAATCAGCCCACAACAGGGAAATAAATTCTGGATCTATTTCCCTGTTGTGGGCTGATTGACATACTGTTCCAAAAAGGTCATTTATAACATCTAAAAATTCTGCCGCACTTTTTTTTTGTCCTGTCGGTAATTCCCAGTTAATAGCAGGGTAATTGAAGTCACCCATAATAATAGTCTCACTCCCTGATAAGCTTGTTTTATGGTTCCATGGGCACTGAATTCACTCTGCCATCTGAAGCTTGTGGCCAGTAATACACGCCTAGTGTAAGGTCCTTTTCATGGTCCTTATTGTACCTTATCAAACCTTGTTTTATAGTTGTTCCAATGACCATGATATGCACTTTTGTATGTCACTTTGAATAAAAGCATCTGCTAAATAAATGTAATGTAATGTATCCCTATGAGCTTAAATCAAATATCCTCACTAGGCTTGAACTGGTACTTTTACGGAATTTCCTGCACATTAAATACATTTTTATTTATTTATATAGAGAGCCATACCCCCCACCTGTCTTACTGGATCTATCCTTCCTAATGAGTTTGTACCCCTCTATATTATATTCATCCCCATCCTCCTCCCCAAGACATGTCTCTGTAATCCCAGCTATGTCATGGCTCCCACAGTTCATAGCAACCTCAAGTTCCAATAATGGATTTTTTTATACTTCTAGCATTTAAACAAAGTCATTTCAAATTATGACTTCTACACCTCCTCCCCTATTCCCTCACCCCTGGGCATCCCACACCACCCTTACTAAAATTTAGCTTTAAAAAGATTTTATTGGTGTTCACACAGTTATAGGCAGCCATCAGCATTTAGCCTCAACTGTCTCCTCACTCAAGAGAACTAATAAACAATTATAAAATATCCTCCTTTCCTTCCTTCCTTTCCATAATCTACCATATCATCACATAATAAATGAACTACTAAGAAGCAAATAAGATAATACTAATACTAAGAAAAAAAACTGTAATATAATAAAGTTCAGACTAAATTTAAAATGAAGTCCCTTTATGCACTTGCTAAAGCAGTAGTCTATACAAAGTATTTGGAAAGGATATAATCCCTTGATTTTGTATCATTTTCTTTGATTGTGAATATATACTAATGTTCAATGTTTGCATTAAACCCACAGAAGAGAGATAACTTAGACACAGTTGTGTCACTACTCACGGGAACCAATCCACCCTGCCATGGCCGTTACAGAAAAATATGTTCTCAAAACATAAAATTCAAAATGGTCCTGTGGGAATGAAAAGAGAATGATGCATTTTTCGAAAACAAGCCTCCACCTTCAAATCTTACCATAGGTAATAATTACATATTTACAAATATACTACTAATATACATTTTTTACTGTTGCACTTGGCTCACATTTGCTTAATCTACCTGTTATGATGACTTTAAGTATTGTTCATGGGCAGAAAGTATATATATACTTATATATATGTACAGAAAAACAAACAGTAGATAGTAAATGCTTATACTTCATAGAATTACATGATTACACTCACGTAGGTAGTATAAAAGAGAATGTACTTACAAATCATTGTATTGATTACACTTTGATTGTTTATAATATCTACTTATATAGAGAACGTCTAAAAAAGCCAAAAAGTAAAATACTACTAAACTGAGTATTAAAAAACATATAGAGCGAATAAATTTTGCGTAAATATTTTTTGGTAATTAAACTAGCCTACTTAGAAAGGCAAAATAAAAGAGTAGATTTTTAAAAATATCTCTCGAAAAAAGTTTTCTGCTTCTCCCCCTTCTTCTCTTCTACTTCTTCTTTGATCTGTTAAAAGTTCACCTTCAACGATCCACCTCTTTCCATCAGATAAGAACGTGACTTTTCAAGAAAGGGGGGGGCACCAGTTACACACACAAACTTTGAGCCACTGCGCTGCAAAACATTTAATAAATACGTTCTGTGCGTCAGCCATTATGTTTCTTCACATCGATTCATATCATTGTGGATGGCCACTAGCCATACGGTATTGTGTAAAACTCCAAATATAAAATAATCTCTGCATCAAAACAAATAGCATCAGGATGCTATAATTTGCTTATCAGAATAATATTGTGTTTAAACTTCTCTAATATATATTGTATGCTACACTGGTCTTTGGTCACATAATAAAAACAAGTATTATTACTAGTATTAATATTTTTCTTCTTATGATTATTTTCTCCATTTAATTTAACTCAATTTGAATTCATAACATAAAATAATGTCAAGAACAGGCCTAAGCTTGAAGAGATTAAGCATCTTAAGTCTTTCCTCATAGCTTTTATCTTTCATACCAGGAATCAATTTGGTTGCTCTTCTTTGAACATTTTCCAGATTAGATCCTCTATATATTTCTGGTAGTTTGGTCCCCAGAACTGCACACAATATTCCAAATGTGGTCTGTAAATGTTCCAAATGTATTGTATAAGATAATTAGAACTAGCTTGGTTTTATACTCAGTACTTTTGGCTATATATCCCAATATCCCGTTGTCCTTTTTTTTATTGCTGCAACAGCACAGAGCCTAGAACCTGAAAGGCTTTGATCAACCATTACTCCCAAGTCTTTTTCAAATTGAGCACATTCATATTTTGTTCCTCCCAGAAAGTGGGACATCTAATAATTCTGCCGCACATTTCTTTGTCCTGTTGGCAATTCCCAGTTAATAGCAGGGTAATTGAAGTCACCCATAATAATAGTCTCATTCCCTGATAAACTTGTTTCATGGTTCCCAAGAGCACTGAATTCACACTGCCATCTGAAGCTTGTGGCCAGTAATACACGCCTAGTGTAAGGTCCTTTATCAAACCTGTGTTTTATAGTTGTTCCAATGACCATGATATGCACTTTCGTATGTCACTTTGAATAAAAGCGTCTGCTAAATAAATGTAATGCTTAAATCAAATATCCTCACTAGGCTTGAACTGGTACTTTTACGGAATTTCCTGCACATTAAATACATTTTTATTTATTTATATCGAGAGCCATACCTGTCTTACTGGATCTATCCTTCCTAATGAGTTTGTACCTCTCTATATTATATTCATCCCTATCCTCCTCCCCAAGACATGTCTCTGTAATCCCAGCTATATGTCACGGCTCCCACAGTTCCTAGCAACCTCAAGTTCCAATAATGGATTTTTTTATACTTCTAGTATTTAAACAAAGTCATTTCAAATTATGACTTCTACACCTCCTCCCCTATTCCCTCACCCCTGGGCATCCCACACCACCCTTACTAAAATCTAGCTTTAAAAAGATTTCATTGGTGTTCACATGGTTATAGGTAGCCATCAGCATTTAGCCTCAACTGTCTCCTCACTCAAGAGAACTAATAAACAAATAAAAAATATCCTCCTTTCCTTCCTTCCTTTCCTTCACCTTCCATTCTTAAAAAAAGAAAAAAAAATGGGGCAGACACAGTGGCACAGTGGTTAGCACTGTCGCCTCACAGCAAGAAGGTCGTGGGTTCGAATCTCGGCTTAGGGCCTCTCTGAGTGGAGTTAGCATGTTCTCCCTGTGTTCGCGTGGGTTTAGTCCGGGTACTCCGGTTTCCTCCCACACTCAAAGACGTGCATGTTAGGTGCACTCCTGCAGTTGCCCTTGACCAAGGCACTGGCCTCAGAACTGGAGTTGGTCCCTGGGCGCTGCACTGTGGCTGCCCACTGCTCCTAGGTAACTAGGATGGGTCAAAATGCAATATTAATATTTTTGTGTTAGAATGAGATTTTCCACTACAACAGAAAAAAATGTGTTGTTAAAGCATAAAATCTTCCAGTAAAATTCTAATGGGCTGTAATGATTTATGATACCCAAATTGCACCCTTTCTTTTGTTGTTGTTCCCCTCTGCTGAAGTTCAAACCAAGCATCAGAATGGGGAAGAAAAGTGATTTAAGTGACTTTGAATGTGGCATGGTCGTTGGTGCCAGACCGGCTGGTTTGAGTATTTCAAAAACTGCTGATCTACTGGGATTTTCACGCACAACCATCTCTAGGGTTTACAGAGAATGGTTTGAAAAAGAGAAAATGTCCAGTGAGCGGCAGTTCTCTGGGCGAAAATGCCTTCTTGATGGCAGAGGTCAGAGGAGAATGGTCAGACTGGTTCGAGCTGATAGAAAGGCAACAGTAACTCAAATAACCACTCGTTACAACCAAGGTATGCAGAAGAACATCTCTGAATGCACACCATGTAAAACCTTGAAGCAGATGGGCTACAGCAGCAGAAGACCACGCTGGATACTACTCCTGTCACCTAATGAAGTGGCCGGTGAGTGTATATATATATATATATATGTATATATATATATGTGTGTGTGTGTGTGTGTGTGTGTGTATGTATTTATGTATGTATATATAACCACAGGAAAGGCCCCCCTGTTGTTAAATGAGATATTGCTGCTGGGGGCGTACTGGAGCTAATAATCACATAGTGGAGCAATATGGGACAGCAAATTATTATTTCGAGTTTGTATGGTACCGTAAATTAGGTGTGCTGTCAAAATAATAGCCTTAACATCTCATCTGCGCAGAATTTCTACACTTACAGAAGGTTATTGTGTTGTGCTGTAGTGTGACGTACTGTGCATACCGTGTGTACCGTGGGCCCCTCCTCTCCTTTCTTCACCTCCTTTCCTCTCCTCCTTCCCTCACCTCCTTTCCTCTCCTCCTTTCCTCACCAGAAGTGTCAGGTGTCCCTGTAATTCCCCCTGCTCTTTATCAAGCTTATTATTACTTCTGTGTTGTTCCTCTCTTTCAACCTCCTCTCCTGCTTTTCCCGTTGTATGAATTTGTCCTCCTCCCTCTGTAGTTATTCCAGATCCCCCTTGCCCCCCTTTTTTGTCAAGCGTCAACTCCTGATTTATACTTGGGCTGTAATGTCTCCAGTTCTCTCTTCACTTCTTCCTCTTTTTATTTCTCCGTCTGTATTTCTATCATTGCCACTTCTGCTTCCAGGAACATCTCACGAGTGCAGCAGCTTCCTCCATTCTCCCAGTTCATCTTCTCAGCCTTTTTTAAACAGGTCAGTGACTTGACGTTTTTTGTTTATTGTTATCGCAGACAGGGTACCTGCCTCCACAGTTTTCAGTCAGGTTCTCGACCTCAGGATGACCTTCTGCAATGTATTCTTTAATGCAGGAATCAGCAACTCACAGTCCTCGATGGCCGAGAACTGCTGGCTTTCCACCCTTCCTTTGCCTGGTAGTCAGGTGTGAAGACAGTCTGGCCAATCAGTAGCACTAATTACTATTATTATTATTATTATTATTATTATTATTATTATTATTAATATTAATAATAATATTATTATTATTAATTACATTTATATAGCACTTTTCCAAATGCTCAAAGTGCTTTACAGTGAAGGGGAACTCACCTCACCCACCACCAATGTGTAGCACCCACCTGGGTGATGCACGGCAGCCATGTTGCGCCAGAATGCTCACCACACATTAGCGAAGGTGGAGAGGGAGAGAACATTTATTTAGCCAATTAAATCTGGGGATGATTTTTAGTGGCAAGTTTTGCGAAAAGCCAGATCTGGGATTTGGCCAGGACACCAGGGAACCCCCTACTCTTAGCGATAAGTGTCACTCTTAGCACTAATTACCCGGGAAAAAAGAAAACCAGGGCTGGATTTGGATTTGAGGGCCAGAGTTGATGATCTTTAACGCAAGCATCACCCAGGTCTTCACCTCCGTTGAGGAGGACCATTGTGTACTTCTCAGCTTTGTCATCGAAGGCCAGCTTGATAAGCCTCAGTTTCTCTCTCTCTCTCTCTCTCTCTCTCTCTCTTTCTCCACTTGTGTGAAGCATCCCACTGACTTCATCAAGAGGAACACATGAGGTCCAGGAGATGCCAGTGACATGATGCTGGATGTCTTCAGTAGACAGGGTGGTATTAAACAGGCATGGAGTGTCAATCACAGCTACCTCACTTCCTGCTACTGTTCCTGTCTCTTTCCTGCATTACCTTGTCATCACGCTATTTTAAGCCTTGGAACGCCTCTCTCCCCCAGCATGGTGTTTCCTGTGGCACTTTTCCCTACACCGTTCTCAAACACACTCTGCCGTCCTGTTTGACTTTCACACCTGATAGCGGAGGCCAGCATTTAACCAGCTAGGAAGTTGTGCTGGTCTGCGATGTGTTTTTTTTCAGCACTTTTGTATCACTGATCGCGGTGAGACTTGTGAATCTTCCATATAGCCTGGCTGGTTGGTTTGGTGTTCTAGCGAAATGTTCTGAATGAATCTAGCAATGTCACTGTAGCCTACCACAAAGCCAACCACAATACAACACTGAAACACCCCTACTGAACGACACCGTCTTTTGGATGAGTTTAGCATTGTCCCGATTCACTATTGTCATTAATGCTTCCATAGCGTTTGTGATAAAAATGTGTTCCCTGGTGTCCAGGCTAAATTATCTATTCTGGCTGTATCCACCTGACCACCAAAATACCCACCATTTTATCAGCAGGATAACCATCTCCATCTCAGCTTACTCAGTGGGCAGAATGAGCCATCCGTTCTGCAAGGTTCAACTGAACAGTCCGCTATTTTTTTGTAATGCAAAGTGGATGTGTTCTGGGGATACGGACCTTGGCAGAGGGGTAAATCTGCATGATTATAAAGGGCGTGATTACTTACTATATACTAGTTCAGTTCAGTCCCGTCTTTGTTCTAAAGTGTTCATGTAACGTCGTGGTGCTTGACCACGCCTCTGACGATTCGTGAGCATTCTGGCCATGAACTAGCAGGCGATTCCCTTTCTTAATCGCAGGATATAAACTAGCAGGCGATTCGCTTTCATAATCGCAGGATATAAACTAGCAGGCGATTCCCTTTCATAATCGCAGGACAGTCCGCCAGCGAGCTGCACTGGACGTAGAAAACGAGCGCACACTTCTCAGGCGGTGGGGTCTCCAGGCGATGTGTACGCTGACGCTTAAGCCCGGCTACTTCTTAGTCCGGATCGCGTTTCCCGCCACTCGGACTCGTTTGCAAAAGCGTCACAGCTGTGCCTGGCGCGTGCGCGCGCGTGTGTGTGTGTGTGTGTGTGTGTGTGTGTGGCTGGTGTGTATGAGGACACACTTCAGTACATACGCCTGTGTGTAAATGGTTCACATACACGTGTGCATGCAAGGATGAACACGAACAGAATAAAAGAAACAATTATCTTTTTTATTAAAGCAGTTTACTCAGAACATTTATGCTGAACATTGGACACACTAAACAGCACACAGGTGTAGGCCTAGCACTCATTGTTAAGACCCTGTGTGCAGGTACTGAGCGTATGGTGAGTTTAGGGTTAGGGCGGGCACAGGTAGGGCTCGTTACTGCTGCAGAGAGATGCACTTCACGCTGCATCCTATACGGCTACGAACAGGCGGGCAGACTGGCAGACTGAGGGATGGGCAGGCGGGCAGACTGGCAGACAGAGGGACGGGCAGGCGGGCAGACTGGCAGACAGAGGGATGGGCAGGCGGGCAGACAGAGGGACGGGCAGGCGGGCAGACTGGCAGACAGAGGGACGGGCAGGCGGGCAGACTGGCAGACAGAGGGACGGGCAGGCAGGCAGACTGAGGGACGGGCAGGCGGGCACACTGGCAGACAGAGGGACGGGCAGGCGGGCAGACAGAGGGATGGGCAGGCGGGCAGACAGAGGGACGGGCAGGCGGGCACACTGGCAGACGGGCGGGCAGACTGGCAGACAGAGGGACGGGCAGAGTGGCAGACTGGCAGACAGAGGGACGGGCAGGCGGGCAGACTGGCAGACAGAGGGATGGGCAGGCGGGCAGACAGAGGGACGGGCAGGCGGGCAGACTGGCAGACAGAGGGACGGGCAGGCGGGCAGACTGAGGGACGGGCAGGCGGGCAGACTGGCAGACAGAGGGACGGGCAGGCGGGCAGACTGAGGGACGGGCAGGCGGGCACACTGGCAGACTGGCAGACAGAGGGACGGGCAGAGTGGCAGACTGGCAGACAGAGGGACGGGCAGACTGGCAGACTGGCAGACAGAGGGATGGGCAGGCGGGCAGACTGGCAGACAGAGGGATGGGCAGGCGGGCAGACTGAGGGACGGGCAGGCGGGCACACTGGCAGACGGGTGGGCAGACTGGCAGACAGAGGGACGGGCAGAGTGGCAGACTGGCAGACAGAGGGACGGGCAGGCAGGCAGGCAGACAGAGGGACGGGCAGGCAGGCAGACTGGCAGACAGAGGGACGGGCAGGCGGGCAGAATGAGGGACGGGCAGGCGGGCACACTGGCAGAAGGGCGGGCAGACTGGCAGACAGAGGGACGGGCAGGCAGGCAGACTGGCAGACAGAGGGACGGGCAGGCGGGCAGACTGAGGGACGGGCAGGCGGGCACACTGGCAGACGGGCGGGCAGACTGGCAGACTGAGGGACGGGCAGGCGGGCACACTGGCAGACGGGCGGGCAGACTGGCAGACAGAGGGACGGGCAGAGTGGCAGACTGGCAGACAGAGGGACGGGCAGACGGGCAGACAGAGGGACGGGCAGGCAGGCAGGCAGGCAGATGGGCAGGCAGGCAGGCAGGCAGGCGGGCAGGCGGGCAGGCAGAGTGGCAGATGGGCGGGCAGAGTGGCAGACTGGCAGACAGAGGGACGGGCAGAGTGGCAGACTGGCAGACAGAGGGACGGGCAGACGGGCAGACAGAGGGACGGGCAGGCAGGCAGATGGGCAGGCAGGCAGGCAGGCAGGCGGGCAGACTGGCAGACAGAGGGACGGGCAGGCAGACTGAGGGACGGGCAGGCGGGCAGACAGGGACGGGCAGGTGGGCAGACTGGCAGACAGAGGGACGGGCAGGCAGGCAGGCAGGCGGGCAGGCAGAGTGGCAGATGGGCGGGCAGAGTGGCAGATGGGCGGGCAGAGTGGCAGACTGGCATACGGAAGAGCAGGCGGGCAGACTGGCAGACGGCGGCTCAGAGGTCCTTCAGAGTGTCCATGCCCTGGGGGTTCTCCAGCCAGTGGGGGGGCCAGGAGGCCTTGATGCTGGGGCGGTCCTTCAGCAGGGAGTAGTACTGCCCCAGGCGGGGGTATCTCTCCAGAGACAGCCTGCACAGGGAGACAGCAGCAGGGCCAGGGCCAGCGCCAGCCTGCACTCAGTGAGATGCACTACAGCAGGGAAATGCAGCCTGACCCTCCAGGCCGGCGGCGCTGCTGCTTTTCTCCTCTAACCGACGGTTCATTGGCTGATGCAGGTCACCCGACTGGTCAGGGATGTCACCGATTGGCCGGATCCTACTCATCTGGCGAACCAGGTCTAAATCAGCCGCCCCCGATTACAGAGAAAAACCAGCAGCACTACTAACCTCCAGGGTCATTATGTAAACCCCCCCCACCCCACCCCTCCCACCCCCCTACTCCATCATCCAATACAAAGCAGAATGTGAGTACTCACCCAAAGCGTACTGCGTAGGCGATGACAGGGAAGACAATGACGTCAGCCAATGAGAAGGACTTCCCGGCCAAGAACGAACCCTCCCCTACCTGGAAAAATGAAGAAATGCCTGCTCAAAATAGCCCACTTTGTTTTGTTTTTTAGAAATATTATTGCATTATTAGTGCACATCTCTGATTGGCCCAGGCAATCGTACAGCGTGATGAAGGAGATTTTATATTTCTGAGGACCGGCCCGATGGATGCAGGCTGCTGGGGACTTCTGGGGTTAATGGGCTAAAACTGGGGTCCACACACGTGCAATCTACTTTTCCAGCACAACATGATTACATTACATCACAGGCATTTAGTAGACGGTCTGGTCCAGAGCGAATTACACAACTTTCTCACATAGCATTTACACTGTAATTACACGGTAATATCGGTGTGTGTGTGTGTGTGTACAGAACCTTCTGCAACTGTGTGGGTGGGTATGTATTTATGCGCATTCGGCAGGTGTGTGTCCCCGTTACAAGTGTGTGCACCTATCGCAGGTGTGTGTACCTGTCACAAGTGTGTGCACCTATCGCAGGTGTGTGTACCTGTCACAAGTGTGTGTACCTGTCACAGGTGTGTGTGTACCAGTCTCAAGTCAATGGGTACCTATCTCAGGTGTGCGTACCTGTCGCAGGTGTGTGTTTATCTGTCTCAGGTGTGTGTGTGTGTGTGTGTACCTGTCTCAGGTGAGTGTGTACCTGTCTCAGGTGAGTGCGTACCTGTCTCAGGTGAGTGTGTACTTGTCTCAGGTGTGTTTATCTGTCTCAGGTGAGTGTGTACCTGTCTCAGGTGTGCGTACCTGTCACAGGTGTGTGTTTATCTGTCTCAGGTGAGTGTGTACCTGTCTCAGGTGTGTTTATCTGTCTCAGGTGAGTGCGTACCTGTCTCAGGTGTGTTTATCTGTCTCAGGTGAGTGTGTACCTGTCTCAGGTGTGTTTATCTGTCTCAGGTGAGTGTGTACCTGTCTCAGGTGTGTTTATCTATCTCAGGTGAGTGTATACCTGTCTCAGGTGTGTTTATCTGTCTCAGATGAGTGCGTACCTGTGTCAGGTGTGCTTACCTGTCTCAGGTGAGTGTGTACCTGTGTCAGGTGTGTTTATCTGTCTCAGGTGTGTGTACCTGTGTCAGGTGTGCGTACCTGTCTCAGGTGTGTGTACCTGTGTCAGGTGTGCGTACCTGTGTCAGGTGTGCGTACCTGTCTCAGGTGAGTGTGTACCTGTCTCAGGTGTGTGTACCTGTGTCAGGTGTGCGTACCTGTGTCAGGTGAGTGTGTACCTGTCTCAGGTGTGCGTACCTGTCACAGGTGTGTGTTTATCTGTCTCAGGTGTGTGCGTACCTGTCTCAGGTGTGTTTATCTGTCTCAGGTGTGTTCGTACCTGTCTCAGGTGAGTGCGTACCTGTCTCAGGTGAGTGTGTACTTGTCTCAGGTGTGTTTATCTGTCTCAGGTGAGTGTGTACCTGTCTCAGGTGTGTTTATCTATCTCAGGTGAGTGTATACCTGTCTCAGGTGTGTTTATCTGTCTCAGATGAGTGCGTACCTGTGTCAGGTGTGCTTACCTGTCTCAGGTGAGTGTGTACCTGTGTCAGGTGTGTTTATCTGTCTCAGGTGTGTGTACCTGTGTCAGGTGTGCGTACCTGTCTCAGGTGTGTGTACCTGTGTCAGGTGTGCGTACCTGTGTCAGGTGTGCGTACCTGTCTCAGGTGAGTGTGTACCTGTCTCAGGTGTGTGTACCTGTGTCAGGTGTGCGTACCTGTGTCAGGTGAGTGTGTACCTGTCTCAGGTGTGCGTACCTGTCACAGGTGTGTGTTTATCTGTCTCAGGTGTGTGCGTACCTGTCTCAGGTGTGTTTATCTGTCTCAGGTGAGTGTGTACCTGTCTCAGGTGTGTTTATCTATCTCAGGTGAGTGTATACCTGTCTCAGGTGTGTTTATCTGTCTCAGATGAGTGCGTACCTGTGTCAGGTGTGCTTACCTGTCTCAGGTGAGTGTGTATCTGTGTCAGGTGTGTTTATCTGTCTCAGGTGTGCGTACCTGTGTCAGGTGTGTGTACCTGTCTCAGGTGTGTTTATCTGTCTCAGGTGAGTGTGTACCCGTCTCAGGTGTGTGTACCTGTGTCAGGTGTGCGTACCTGTCTCAGGTGTGTTTATCTGTCTCAGGTGAGTGTGTACCTGTGTCAGGTGTGCGTACCTGTTGCAGACATTGTTCCCACAGGTTCAGTTCTGTAGTCAGAGCCTCTTTGTTCCTCTGCACTGCAGAATCATGCCTCTCTGCCTCAGGAACACGCCAGGTGTAGTAGATGACATCAGCTGCAGGACAAACATGGCATCTTTTTCACCATCCATCCATCCATCCACCTACAGGTGAGGGGTGGGTGTTAAAGGTGAAGGGGGCATTACAGGTGAAGGGGGCATTACAGATGGGGGGTTTTACAGGTGAAAGGGGGGTGTTGCAGGTGGGGTGGGTGTTACAGGTGAAGGGGGAGCGTTACAGGTGGGGGGGGCATTACAGGTGAAGGGGGAGTGTTACAGGTGGGGGGGTGTTACAGGTGAAGGGGGGAGTGTTACAGGTGGGGGGGGGCGTTACAGGTGAAGGGGGGAGTGTTACAGGTGGGGGGGGCGTTACAGGTGAAGGGGGAGTGTTACAGGTGAAGGGGGGGAGTGTTACAGGTGGGGGGGGGGGCGTTACAGGTGAAGGGGAAGTGTTACAGGTGGGGGGGGGGGTTGTGCTGCTGGTTTGTCTTACTGAGTTTCTGCTGGAGAGTCTGGGCCTCAAACATGCGCTGGTACATCCGAGCCTGCTCCTCCGCCCCGCCCAACAACAGCGGTGTTCCCTGAGATCGGAACTGGCTCTGCAACCAATCGGCACGCATCCAGAATGCTTAAGGTTCAACAACCGGCCAATATTCACCAAAGCATGTTCACTGAACACTTTACAATATTTAATGACCGTATTTACGCAGCTGTCACCGGTATGTGTTCTTTTAATGCTGTTCTAATTGGGTGCAGTCCTGCGTGTGTCCTTTAGGGGGCAGCACACGCACGCTCTTAAAAGGCGCACGATCCATTCTTTCTGTGGACAGCGTCTCTTTAGTAACACTGAGCTCCACCTGCCGAAATTTCCAAGGTAACAGGAGTGAAACCTGAACCCAAAAATTGTGTCACTGTCAAAATTACGGACTGGACGGTATTTATGGTGATATTTAAATACTCCATTTGACTCATTATTGAGAGTTACATGGGGTGACAACTTTTGGCAGGCACTCCACACGGGCGTGTAATAGCCTACCAGTAAAACCGGCTCTCTGTCCGGTAAAAAAAAGGTCGCAAGTACCTTACCTCCAGGTACAGGCACGCAGCGTAAGACTCGTTCACTACGTTGTTTCCGTGCTTGAAGGCGGGCAGCTAAAGGAATGAATTAAAAAAACACGGGTAAGCATGACACAGCAGTTTATAAAATAAAAAAACAACAAAAAAACTGGAACGGTGAACAGCAGTTCCCAAGTGCAACCCAGCCAAAGACAACATGGAAACGTTAACTTTAAGTCGATAGAGAACCGTTTTTGCCCGTCTAAGTTAGATTGCAACCCTCGTCCTGAGACCGAACAATCATTACGTGATATTAATACCGTCGTGAATACTAAAGAATCACGCGAACGTTAAGCAAAACACCATGTTAGCAAGTTGTAAAACTGACTAACAAGTCAAATCGTCAAGGGAACTTCCGAACAAGTGCCACCTAGGCTACCGTACAAACAGACCTATGCAACAGCTCCGTGGAATAACACTAGTTTGATAAAAAAAAAATGTAAATGCATTTTTAACCAAACTGACTTATTGCCACGTTTGAATTTTCAGCATGGTATTTTACTCATCGCCCAGAGCAGTACGAACAAATTATTCAAATATTAATTGTTTAGCGAGTGAGCAAAATAGCTCACTTGTGACAAGGTTGGAGATGCTGCAATGACTGTCATTCAAACCAGAGTATGAGTTCCCTTTGCATAATTTCTCCCGTTGCACCGAAAGACTGAACAGTGAACTGGCGATGCTTCTGCAGAAAGTTATCTGGGAAGCCATTCTAAAACACGCTCCGCACCGTCCGCCATTTAAACGCAAGATGTGTGCAGCACTTCAGCTACCCGTTAGCGCTTCGCTACCTGTCCCCGCGGGTTGATGTCCATGACTTCTTTGGACTTGTGCTCCTGCTTCTCGAAGGAGAGAAGTTTGCCGTTGTATCCTTGCAAACCCTTCTCTTCCAGGGCGATCATAACGCGCCAGCACGGGGGCGAGCCGGAGCCCCAGTACAGGGTAATGTTTTTCGCCATGGCTGAACTCTGAATGCGAATTTCGGTCAAACGGAGGTCGCTGAGAGCTCTGCACAGATATTCTGCGTGTTAATATGGAGTTTGAGATTTAATGTTTACCTCCGAACAAGATCGAACGGCTCCCACACACTCACGCACTCGCTCCCTAAAGCAGAGGAAGCAACCTGCTTACGTCATCAGTGTGAGGAATTCGTGCGCAGTTGCTCTCAGATGATCTCGGATTGCTACTTTAATAAACGTCTTGAAATACGACGCTGGAGTTGTAACCATGTGATGTGCTTCTACAAAGTGAGATACGGCTCAAGAGAGAAATTGAACAATGGTGGTAATGTGAAAATAAAAACAAGAAATTATGTTACGTTCACTTCACGTCTTTTTTAGGCTGTACTATCAGATACCGAAGTGTCACGCATTTTGTTTTCTCCTCAAAATATAATAGTCTTAACATCGCATCACGTGCGTGAGAGAGAACAGGAACTAATGAACATCTGAATTGGTGTGAATGAAATATCACTGCAACGTATGCATATAAAACTCCAAATTGTCTATATTAGCAAATACAGTAATAAAAGCCGATTGAAAAATGGACATATTGCATGGCAATTTGTCCTCAAAATGGAAAGATCTCAGACTTTTGACACCTCAAACCTTCTATGTAATCCAATACAAGATAATATATTTTAAAAAATGGATTAGAATTTCTCCCCAAATCTGAAAGGTCCCAAAGTTTTGGCACTTGTTCATGGCAGATAGGTTCCTGTTCTATGTTCTACCCAGTTTCTGTGGAATTTTGCTGTAATATGAATTTTTAAGTTTTTGAAATTTTTATTCGCTTGAATTGGAGTAAATGGGATTATTCAAAATACTACAGTAAAATTCCACAGATACTGGGTAGGACATAGAACAGGACCCCTTCTGTCCGGACCTAGTATAAAAAGTTTGAGACCTTTCACATTTGGGGCGTTTGACACTTGCCTCTCCAGTGACATCTCCTGGTCAATACATATGCGTGTAATAACTCTTCACTGCCGTGATAAATTGAAATTAATTTGACTCTTGACTGTAGAATTCTGTTGTTGAATATTAATGATATTGTCGTGTATTCTCAAAGCACCCTCCAACGTGCTCTATTCGTAAAACGTGTTGTGCACATTAAACATATTGTCATAATGATGATAAGATGTCAATAATCATTATTAAAGTGAAATGAAAATGTGTTGTCATAGATTTTACCTGGAGTGTGTTCCATCTTAATCTAACTTCTTATTCTCCCTTCGCATGGTCATACATATACCACCTGATTATATGCTTATAGAAAATGTACTTTTTGCTACAAATTTTACTCCATTTACAAAGTATATCCCTCAAGTCACGTTTATATATTTGTGACCTTCTCAGACACCTGTGCCAAGCCTCTTGTCTTCCTCTTGTACCAAACACTGATGCAGGTGAAACTTGGTGGTACGCCCAGATCGTTATCGTTATCGCCTCCCTCAACTCATCCACATGTCTTCCTCCTCGAAGGTTGTTCCTTCTCAGTACCTTTCCATTTTGCACATTTAGTTACGTACATAGTTTTGTTATAAACACATAAACATACATTTTCATGTCGTTAAACACAGTAAGGAACCTTGTTTTCTATCACAGTGGTAAAACAAAAGTAAACAGCTCCCCGTGTGTTCGAGCTCAAACTTTGACTCGCTGTACGTGTTACGTTTTTGTCGCCATTTTGGCTCATTTTCATGAAGAGTGACAGTCAGTTCCGGAGTTGTCTGTGGCTATTATTTAAAATAAATCTGAGGCTACCAAGTGATCTAAACCACATCGTCTATAAATGGCACTGAGCCACATTTCATGAGACCATAGGTGTCGTGTCTCATGGTTTGGCTGAAATATCCAATATGGCTCCCGCGTTTGGTCACGGTAATAAACGGTGTTGCTGACTGTAAGCGTTCTCTGTAGTGTCCTGGGTGGGGCTGTCTGACCCCCCAGGGCTTATCAGTTTATCTCATGCGTATCTCAGCGCGGTGAAGTCGTATCAAACTGGCATCTGCCCAGAGTACAGAGCCACTGCGTGCTCCGCATGCCCGACGATGAAGACCATCCTCCTCATCATCATTATCATCATCATCTGTCCTGAGGCAACATCATCACTTTGCCCCCCTGTGATATCAGTTGTTGTAAATTCAGAAGAATGCAGAGAAGTTTCAGAAATGACATATAAGACACTACGGGCCCGTTTCGCAGACGCAAATCTAGCTTAGTCCTGGACTAAACTCAGTTTTATATTTAGAATCTCTGCTCAAAGTTGAAATTCATCTAAGAATGGGCTTAATCTGTGTCCCCATATTTCATATTTAGGGGTTATAGTGTGTGCCTGTCTCGCAGAACAACAGGCTCGTGAAGTGTGTGAAGTCTCGGTTCAAAACGCTGTTTGTGTGTTTTGGCACTGGCTGCCGTACCCGATAAAGGACATAAACTTTGCCCTTCAGCATTTACAGGCACAATCTGGCGTTGAATTCTGCATGTAAGGTTGGGTTGTTGCTTCTAAATCCCCACACACATCTCTTAATAAACATCTCTCTGTTCGCACCTCTTCACCTCTAATAAACATCATCATTCACACCTTCACTCCTTTCTCTGTTATTATATACTGTAAATTACATTACATTAAATTACATTTACATTACAGTACATTACAGTGCATTTATTTGGCAGATACTTTTATCCAAAGCAACGTACAATAAGTGCATACCAAAGGTCATTGGAACAAATACAAAACACAGGTCCAATAAGGTACGATACTCATTTTGTAACGGTTACTCATAGCCGTGAATACATTAAGTTCAGTTCACACAGTAAACATTACTCTGACCTAACCTATGCCAAGTCAGACTAGGAGGCATGACAAGCTACAACATCAGGACTATGATACATAGCACAATATGAGTGCTGGATGGAGGTACACGTAAAATGAAAAGTGACACAGGAGGTACACGTGTAGCATGAAAGGGGGGGATTTAAGTGATAAAAATGATCCCAGATTGGGAGTGCCCCACAGAGTGGTGATAGTTAGTTAGTCCAGTTCTCGATTCACACCTCTTCCCTCCTAATAAACTTTTCTAAAAACACTCCATCGCTTCTAGTGACCTTGTCCTGTCACAGCTGTGCACGGTTACCGTGAGAGAGGAGCTTCTGCTCAAAAGAATCAAGTTTCAATACTGTTTTGCGGTTCATTCCAGGTACGTGGGGCACATAATTTAAAGGCAGTTTTTCTGAGGTCCGTGCAAGCTCGAGGTCCGTGGAGTGTTAGGCCATCCTGATAACGTTTGGAGTGACTTCCGGCATTCCAGAACAAGAGAGATGACAGATAAGGGGAGCTTCATAAACAAACAAAAAAAACTGCTGATTTCTCCTTGTGGAAAGAGAGGGCCAAACTACTTTTTTAAATATAAAATGCAGCGATGATGTGAGCCGTAATTGTGGGCAGTTATAAAGCTAAGAGCTGTATGGTAGACAACATCTAAAGTCTCCAGCGTAGAAGCAGCTGCATGTCTATAAACAGACTCCACTAACCTCTTCCAAGTGAATGTGGAAAATCAGGCTTTGTCTCTGATTAAGTACCCAGGTTTCCTCCTTGAATTTTTAAGAAGGCTGCACAATACGAGTTTTAAAAATGAGATTCTCATCTGCCCATATGCCCAACTATTTGTAGTGGGGGGGGGGGGGGGTCTGTCAAATTTCAGAGTATGAATTTGGAGGTTGTCATAGTCAGTTTTCCCTTGTTAATGAAAGTGTTCGCTTGTCACCATAATAATAATTCATGAATCAACCCCTGAATATTTTTTTTGATGGAAAGATTATGTTTATCAGTGAACAGCTTGTAAAGATGAGTCTGTCCATTCTCCTCTCTCAGTTACGAAGCGTATTTGGTCACAGAACTGCCGTTCGCTGGATGTTTTTTTGTTTATCGCACCGTTCTCTGTAAACTGCAGAGACTGCAGTGTGTGAAGAACTCAGGAGGGCAGAAATTTCTGAGATGCTGGAACCACCATGTCTGGCGCCAACAGTCATGCCTCGGTCGAAGTCGCTTAGGTCACGCATCGTCCCCATCTTAATGTTTGATCGAACAAACAACTGAACCTCTCCGCTGTGTCTGCATGCTTTATGTACTGGTTTTCTTACATTACAGGCATTTGGCAGACGCTCTTATCCTCTCTTATCCTCTCTAGGGTTTTTCGTCATACTTGTTCCTGGTTATGGTTATACACTTTGTTGTATGTCGCTCTGGATAAGAGCGTCTGCCAAATGCCTGTAATGTAATGTTTGCTGCCACATGATTGGCTGTTCAGAGGAGCAGGCTATTTGCAATAACGAGCAGGCGTACCTAATAAAGTGGCCACACCGATTGCTTTATGGGGCTGTTCTGGAAGAGAATGTTGGTATCGCTGTATCTGCTGCGTAATTAAATGCTCTCCAGTGCCGAATAAAATCTGATGAAAGTGCTAGTCATTGATGCATTGTACTGTATATATTTTTTATTACAGCACAGTGTCCAGAGATATGACAAGAACATCCCATAATCTCTTTCAGTTTATCGAGATAAGCTGGTTTTACAGCTGACGCAGTTGAACATGGCAAGCATTTCCCCTCACACTCTGTAAATCACACTCTGCTCTTTTCCTCCCAAACAGCAGAGCCTGGGTGTGCATATTTAACACTAGCCAAGATTGCAGAAGGCCTCAGCGATGGTTAAGTGTGATGGACAGATCAAGGATAGCGGCTAGCATTTAGCGCCTCTGTTTACAGCTGAAAAACCATTCACTTTAATTACCAACAGCAGTGTGCTGTTTGGTGGATGTGTGTCAGAGGCAGGATGTTTACAAAGAAAGAGTGAATAATCTCTCAAACAGGACCTTATTTTCACATCTGTTCCAGTGTCAGGCTGCTCATTCTGCTGTTCCAGTGTCAGGCTGCTCATTCTGCTGTTCCTGTGTCAGGCTGCTCATTCTGCTGTTCCTGTGTCAGGCTGCTCATTCTGCTGTTCCAGTGTCAGGCTGCTCATTCTGCTGTTCCAGTGCAGGCTGCTCATTCTGCTGTTCCAGTGGCAGGCTGCTCATTCTGCTGTTCTAGCGTCAGGCTGCTCATTCTGCTGTTCCAGTGTGTGGAGGGGCCCCACAGCCTGCTATCACAGCTATGGATGACAGTGCTCTGGTCGGGGAGCCAAGATGGATGACAGTGTTCCAGGTAGTGAGCCAAGATGGATGGCTGTGTTCCAGCTCCACTGTCCCGAGAGTCCTGGGCCTGATGCTTGGCTGTGTGAAACCGCACCCCAGCCCACACTGCCAGCACACACCAGCCCAACCGCAGTGCTGTCCCATGCAAGTCAGCTGCACATCTACCATCTATGTAGCTTGAAATATCTGCAAAAATAAAAGAAGTTTTTTATTTATTTATTTTTTGTAAGAACTGAAGTTTCAGTAGGTATACCCCCAGATGTGCTCGGCCACTGTCATGGTTACATTACATTTATTTGGCAGACGCTTTTATCCAAAGCGACGTACAAAAAGTGATTATTATTGACTTTATATTCAGTGCCATTTCTGTGGCTTACTGATAAGCTATCAGTCTCTATGACCCGCCCACATTCCACTGATCACAGGTAATACTCATTAAGATCAAATAAGCGATAATGTGTGTGTGTGTGTGTGTGTGTGTGTGTGTGAGAGAGAGAGAGAGAGAGGGCGTGTGGAGGGGGGGTCCAGGGTGCTAAAGGTCAGTATAAATGCAGTAGCCTCCCCCTGTACAGTGACAGTGTCACACACACACACACACACACACACTCGGCCACACACCTGTGAGAGGAAAAGCCGCTGTGATGAAGCTGAAGCTGCCGAACCCGGGCCTGGACGGCCGGATCCCGTCCCACCAGGAGCTGGAGAAGATGGAGGTGGAGGAGGCCGGGGACCGGCCCAAATGGGACAACAAGGCCCAGTACATGCTCACCTGCGTGGGCTTCTGCGTGGGCCTGGGCAACGTCTGGCGCTTCCCTTACCTGTGCCAGAGCCACGGCGGAGGTAGGTTGGCCTCTCTCACCTGTGCTGGAGGTAACAACTGCAGGAGCTCTCGTGAGTTCTGTACCTGTGAGACGTGAGTTCTCTCCTGAGTTCTGTACCTGTGAGACGTGAGTTCTCTCGTGAGTTCTGTGCCTGTGAGACGTGAGTTCTCTTGTGAGTTCTGTACCTGTGAGACGTGAGTTCTCTCCTGAGTTCTGTACCTGTGAGACGTGAGTTCTCTCCTGAGTTCTGTACCTGTGAGACGTGAGTTCTCTCGTGAGTTCTCTACCTGTGAGACGTGAGTTCTCTTGTGAGTTCTGTACCTGTGAGACGTGAGTTCTCTCGTGAGTTTTGTACCTGTGAGACGTGAGTTCTCTCGTGAGTTCTGTACCTGTGAGATGTGAGTTCTCTTGTGAGTTCTGTACCTGTGAGACGTGAGTTCTCTCGTGAGTTCTGTACCTGTGAGATGTGAGTTCTCTTGTGAGTTCTGTACCTGTGAGATGTGAGTTCTCTTGTGAGTTCTGTACCTGTGTGATTCCTGGGCTGGGGGCAAATTCACCAGGATCTCTGCAGTTCACTTCCAGAAGTGAGCAACGTAACATTTTATTCATGAGTGTTCGGCTTGCGTAACTTCTCATGTCCTCCCATTGCCGTGGATACGGAGAATGCAGATTCTGGTGTCTTCCTCTTTGGTGGATTAGCTCTGGTGTTGAGGATAGGATGCTTATGTTTCAGCTCTTCTCCAGCAAGCGTGTAGCATTAAAACCTTTCACAGTATGATGGTGCGGTGGTGGTGACGGTGTGGCAGCGGTTTTACGACTGTGTTTCTGACCTCTTCAGACAGCATTCCAGCTGCTTTGCACATGGTTCACAGAGGAAAACATTTTAGAGATGTGTTTGGAACTCCCCAAAATTCACGTTTCTGTTGCACAAAATGCATTACGGTATTGTAAAAAAGTACATCAAGGTGTCCGCATCGATAAATAGCTCTGCACCTTAAAGGTCAGACAAGGAAACTTGATGAAATACATTTAAAATGTGTGAAGAATGGCCACAGAGGGCGCTAAAGGTATTTAGCAGACACTCTTATCCAGAGCGACCTACACAACTGTTTGCATAGCATTTACAATGCATCCATTCATACTGCTGGATGTATGCTGTAGCAATGCAGGTTAAGTACCTTGCTCAAAGGGTACAACGGCAGTGTCCTGCCTGGGAATCGAGCCTGACACCTTTAGCTCCTTACTCATTATACTATACTGCCGCCCATCATGTTGCTGATCAGTTTGTGCACATTGATCTACAGTTAGTCTCTTCCTTTACCATTGGCCACTGTGACCGAAATGACTGAGAGCAGACAGAGCTCTGAGACTAGAGACTAGTACAGAACCGATCAGCACTGTGTCTAATCAAGTTTGGTTGAGCCGTAATTCCCTGGTGCTTCCTGTGATCCTAGGTGCTTTCATGATCCCGTTCCTGATCCTGCTGGTTTTGGAGGGAATGCCACTCTTGTACCTGGAGTTTGCGATTGGCCAACGTCTGAGGAAGGGGAGTGTTGGGGTGTGGACCTCCATACACCCCTATCTAGTCGGTGTAGGTCAGTACACCACTTTTAGAAGTATTTCACAATTGTTACATTTTATCATACACATATTGTATACATATGCAATGAACATACACTGTTGTATTGCATCCTACTGGACTAAGTGCGTATTGCACCCTACTGGATCGAGAGTGTGTTGCAGCCTACTGGATCGAGAGTGTATTGCATATTCATATTCTAGGCCTGCGGTCACAACCCAGCAATGCAATTAACGTTAAAACAAGGCTGAACTCAAGAAAATGCGCATAACTTTACGGAATGGGGAGGAGAGCTGAAAACAGGGAAATGGATGCATCATAGTTAATGCACACACGTTGTTGACATATTTACTATGAAATATTGAAACTGAGGGCTGTGTAATTGGCAGGAATTGCGTCCATGCTGGTGTCCTTCTTGGTGGGCCTGTACTACAACACCATCATGGCCTGGGTCATGTGGTACTTCTTCAACTCCTTCCAGGAACCTCTGCCATGGAGCCAGTGTCCCATCAATGCAAACAGGACTGGTATGTCAGTCATTCAATCAATTAATCAATCAACCGTTCAATTAGACAGTCAGTGCTTCTGCAGACTGAGGTTTCGTTAAAATTTTGGCAGAAAGCGCAGGTCATGCACAGAGAATGGCAGGCGCATTCATTTTGTTCCACTGACGGATATGATTGAAGATACAAATCGGCCAATGAGCAGCAGCACTGACGAGGCTTTAGCCAATCAGGCTCAGCTAGGCTGCTTATTGCTGAACCCACTACTGATGGGCCTGAAGGTTTCTTGAGTCTGAGAGACAGCAGCTGAAGTTGAGGAGTCTGGTTGGGTCTTCTTCGCGCCTAAGCCTCCCTGTCATCTTATTTCAGTACAAACAGCCAGGATTTTGTTTCCAACTGGCAGCAGATAAGCTCATTTTACAGGTTTTCAAGGTGTAGTAGGTTTGGGGTTTTAGTGCAAGCGTCGCCCCCTGCAGGCCTGGTGCCGGAATGCGGCCGCAGCTCCCCGGTGGATTACTTCTGGTACAGGGAGACGCTCAACACCTCAACGGCCATCGAGGATTCGGGCGGTCTGCAGTGGTGGATGGTCCTGTGTCTGGCATGCGCCTGGACCGTGCTGTACGTCTGCTGTATCCGAGGCATAGAGACCACCGGCAAGGTACGCCCTCTAGTGGTGGCCTCTAGTGGCCCCACCTCTGTGACTCCACCTTCTCTCTCTGTGACTCCACACTCCCCTCTCTGTGACTCCACCTCTCAGTGAATACACTCTCTCCTCTCCTCAGTGACTCCGCCCCCTCTTCTCTTTGTGACTCCATCCTCTCCTCAGTGGCTCCACCCTCTCCTCTCCCTGTGACTCCACCCTCTCCTCTCTCTGTGATTCCACCCCCTCCTCTCTCTGTGACTCCACCCTCTCCTCTCTCTGACTCCACCCCCTCCTCCCTTTGTGACTCCACCCACTCCTCTCCCTGTGACTCCACCCCCTCCTCTCTCTGTGACTCCACCCCCTCCTCCCTTTGTGACTCCACCCCCTCCTCTCGCTGTGACTCCACCCCCTCTCCCCTTTGTGACTCCACCCCTTCGCTCTTTGTGACTCCACCCACTCCTCTCTCTGTGACTCCACCCCCTCCTCCCTCAGTAACCCCACCCCCTCCTCTCTTTGTGACTCCACCCACTCCTCTCTCTCCAGGCAGTGTACATCACGTCCACCCTGCCATACTTGGTGCTCACCATCTTCCTGGTCAGAGGATTGACGCTCAAAGGTTCTGTGGATGGAATTAAGTTTCTCTTTACCCCAGATGTGAGTAAACTGCCCTTAATCACGTATTTATCACGACTGGCTTCATTATGACCCATAAGACCAGGCACCATTGCATTCATTGTAAAATATTTTTTGCAGATAGTTCCCATGTCCTGCCCCAACGCATGTAACACAAGAAAGCGAAGTACAAACATGAATACTACAATTGCATTGACAAACATGTGCCTGGTTTTAATCTTATTTACCCGATCCGAATAGACTAGCAAATGTTCACAAGTGAAAACAGTCTTAAAGTTGTAGCCAACCCAAATCACAATGAAATGCTTCTGAAGATAAATAATAAGCTCTTGCTCTCTTCCTACTGTAACAGTTTTAATGCAGTACTTACAGGTAAATACTGCCACCTAGGTTTCAGGTATGAGCAACAAAATGTATTATATAATGGAACACGTGTATGTGTGCATGTGTGTGTGTGTGCTCCTTGTAGCTGGCAGAGCTTGCAAACCCATCCACCTGGCTGGACGCAGGTGCTCAGGTGTTCTACTCATTCTCCCTGGCCTTTGGAGGCCTCATCTCCTTCTCCAGCTACAACTCAGTGAAGTAAGTAACCATGACTACAGAGTATAACAGTGCAGTAAGTAACCATGACTACAGAGTATAACAGTGCAGTAAGGGATCATGACCACTGAGTATTCCAGTGTAGTTAGTGACTGTGACTGTTGGGTATTCCAGTGTAGTTAGTGACCGTGACTGTTAATATTCCAGTGTAGTAAGACACCGCGACACATGTATTTTCTTGTTCTAATAAATTATTATTAATTATTTTAATGATTCAGAAAGAGGTCTGTTAACAGTATCCCCCCATTATCCCCCCAGTAACAACTGTGAGCAGGACGCTGTGATTATTTCAGTCATTAATGGCTTCACCTCAATCTACGCTGCCACTGTCATCTACTCCATCATCGGCTTCCGCGCCACAGAGCGGCTGGACGCCTGTATGGACGGGTACGAGTGTGTGCGCCTCTAGTTATCCTGGGTACGAGTGTGTGTGCCTCTAGTTATCCTGGGTACGAGTGTGTGTGCCTCTAGTTATCCTGGGTACGAGTGTGTGTGTGTGTGCCTCTAGTTATCCTGGGTGAAAGTGTGTGTGCCTCTAGTTATCCTGGGTACGAGTGTGTGCGCCTCTAGTTATCCTGGGTACGAGTGTGAGTGTGTGTGCCTCTAGTTATCCTGGGTACGAGTGTGTGTGCCTCTAGTTATCCTGGGTACGAGTGTGTGTGCCTCTAGTTATCCTGGGTGAAAGTGTGTGCGCCTCTAGTTATCCTGGGTACGAGTGTGTGTGCCTCTAGTTATCCTGGGTACGAGTGTGTGCGCCTCTAGTTATCCTGGGTACGAGTGTGTGTGCCTCTAGTTATCCTGGGTACGAGTGTGTGTGTGTGTGCCTCTAGTTATCCTGGGTGAAAGTGTGTGTGCCTCTAGTTATCCTGGGTACGAGTGTGTGCGCCTCTAGTTATCCTGGGTACGAGTGTGAGTGTGTGTGCCTCTAGTTATCCTGGGTACGAGTGTGTGTGCCTCTAGTTATCCTGGGTACGAGTGTGTGTGCCTCTAGTTATCCTGGGTGAAAGTGTGTGCGCCTCTAGTTATCCTGGGTACGAGTGTGTGTGCCTCTAGTTATCCTGGGTACGAGTGTGTGTGCCTCTAGTTATCCTGGGTACGAGTGTGTGTGTGTGTGCCTCTAGTTATCCTGGGTGAAAGTGTGTGTGCCTCTAGTTATCCTGGGTACGAGTGTGTGCGCCTCTAGTTATCCTGGGTACGAGTGTGTGTGCCTCTAGTTATCCTGGGTACGAGTGTGTGCGCCTCTAGTTATCCTGGGTACGAGTGTGTGCGCCTCTAGTTATCCTGGGTACGAGTGTGTGCGCCTCTAGTTATCCTGGGTACGAGTGTGTGTGCCTCTAGTTATCCTGGGTACGAGTGTGTGTGCCTCTAGTTATCCTGGGTACGAGTGTGTGTGCCTCTAGTTATCCTGGGTACGAGTGTGTGTGCCTCTAGTTATCCTGGGTGAAAGTGTGTGTGTGTGCGCCTCTAGTTATCCTGGGTACGAGTGTGTGTGCCTCTAGTTATCCTGGGTACGAGTGTGTGTGCCTCTAGTTATCCTGGGTACGAGTGTGTGCGCCTCTAGTTATCCTGGGTGAAAGTGTGTGTGCCTTTAGTTATCCTGGGTGAAAGTGTGTGTGTGTGCGCGCCTCTAGTTATCCTGGGTGAAAGTATGTGTGTGTGTGTGCGCCTCTAGTTATCCTGGGTGAAAGTGTGTGTGTGTGCGCCTCTAGTTAACCTGGGTAAGAATGTGTGTGCCTTTAGTTATCCTGGGTAAAAGTGTGTATACCTTTAGTTATCTAGCTCTGTACTTGGCAGGATTGTTTGTTTGTTTGCTGAACAGGTTACCCTACAGGGTTGGAGTCCTGATCTATGTCGTCACTTCTGGCACTACGATCTTTACTTCACTCTAGTGTGTTTTTTCTGCACCTCTGGACCTTGAACTAATGCACTTGCTGTACGTCGCTCTGGATAAGAGCTTCTGCTAAATGACTGTAATGTAATGTAATAATGTAATCTTGGGTAAAAGTGTGTGTGCCTTTAGTTATCGTGGGTGAAAATGTGTGTACCTTTAGTTATCCTGGGTGGGGGTCTCCCAATGTTTACTGGTTTTTCCTTTTCTCTAGAAACATCCTGGCTCTGATGAACACTTTTGACCTTCCTCAAGGCAACATCACCGAGAGTAACTATGCAGAAGTTCTTCAGAGCCTCAACAGCACGTCTCCTGAGATCATTCAGGGGCTGAGTCTGAAGACCTGCGATCTGAACACCTTCCTCAGCGAGGTCTGTCCTGACACGCATTTAAGCTAACACTCTGAACTCAACACAGCTCCTACCTGAACTACTACAGTCTATCTACACAGCTTGTATATACACTAACACTCTAAACTCAACACAGCCACTCAACACAGCTTAGCATGCCTTTGTGTTCATGTGGAGTGCATTAGCTTAGCGTGCCTTCATGCTCATGTAAAGTGCATTAGCTTAGCGTACCTTTGTGCTCATGTAAAGTGCATTAGCTTAGCGTACCTTTGTGCTCATGTAAACTGCATTAGCTTAGCATACCTTTGTGCTCATATAAAGTGCATTAGCTTAGCGTACCTTTATGCTCATATAAAGTGCATTAGCTTAGCGTACCTTTGTGCTCATGTAAAGTGCATTAGCTTAGCATACCTTTGTGCTCATGTAAAGTGCATTAGCTTAGCATGTGTTCCTGTCCCACAGGGTGTAGAAGGGACTGGTCTGGCCTTCATCGTGTTCACAGAGGCTATCACTAAGATGCCTGTGTCTCCCCTCTGGTCAATACTGTTCTTCATCATGCTGTTTTGCCTGGGGCTGTCCTCCATGTTCGGGAATATGGAGGGGGTGTTAGTGCCCCTGCAGGACCTCAATCTTCTTCCAAAAAAGTGGCCCAAAGAAGCCATCACTGGTGAGTGAAGAAAATAAAAGGGCCATGTCTGTACAAGCTTCATCAATCCCCACCATACACTCATCCCCGCCACACTCACCCCCACCACATTCATCCCTAACACACACTCATCCCCACTATACTTATCCCCACCAGAATCGTTTGCAACACGTACTCATCCCAAATACACACTCACCCCCACCATACACTCATCTCCAACACACACTCACCCCAACACACACTCATCCCCACCACACTCATGTCCACTCTTTGATGCACAAAGGAATCCCTCAAATACTTGCTAATTTCTATCATGTTCTGTGTACATTGTTGTGGTAATAGAACCTGTGCATATTAGTGGTAATGGAACCTGTATACATTGGTGTGGTGATGGACCCTGTGTATTTTGATGAGCTAATGGAACCTGTGTGTATTGGAGAGCTAATGGAACCTGTGTATATTGGCGGTAATGGAATCTGTGTCTGTTTTTCAGGTTCCATATGTCTATTCTCCTTCCTCTTTGCGCTGATCTTTGTACAAGGATCAGGTAACTACTGGCTGGCCCTGTTTGACAACTTTGCTGGGTCCATCCCCCTGCTTATCATTGCCTTCTGTGAGATGGTGGGCGTGGTTTACCTGTATGGGATAGACAGGTAAGTCTCCAATGCTATCTGCAACCAGTGCGTGATTGTTACTGAGCCAACATTGTTAACATGATCGAACCTGCATGATATGACCTGCTAGAGCAGGCACCTTGGTGCTGATTCCACTTATATACATATCCTGTGATAAACCCTAACCCTGTAGACTACAGTCCGTCAGCCCAAACAATAAGGGGTACAGGGCCGTGGTACGTGACCCACTTTGTGCTGATTCCACTCTCTGCTCTCTTCAGGTTTAACGGGGATATCGACTTCATGATCGGGCACAAGCCCAACATCTTCTGGCAGGCCACCTGGAGGGTGATCAGCCCCCTTCTGATGCTGGTCATCTTCCTCTTCTACTTCGTCACCAAAGTCAGCGCAGAGCTCACCTACATCGTGTGGGACCCCAGCTCCGTACGTACCGTTGCTAAGCAGCCGCGTTTGTCCCGAGGCGATACGCGATGATGTCACGAAGCGCACATAATATCTCAAAATTCGTTTTGGCTGTGCATCTGTCTTTCTACACTTGTGTGTCATCATGTTGTGGAGGGTTAGCTTGGGGCTGAACCGATCCCTGTGTGTCAAACGGTTGCCATGGAGGAGCTTATTATGGGTTTGATCGTCGTTTCTTTCGCGGTTCTGACCGCAGGAGAACTTCCCCACTCTGGAGAAGCTGACCTACCCGAGTTGGGTCTACACCATCATCTTCCTCCTGGCCGGAGTGCCGAGCATCCTGATCCCGCTGGCGGCGCTGTACAAGTTCATCAGGGCGCGCTGCGGCGGGCGACAGGAGGAGGAGGACTCCGTCAGCACAATCTCCGCTACGGTGTTGGCAAAGGGCCCCTGAAGGGGCGAAGGGTCCCGGGAGGCCCCGGGGTCACCGAGAGGCCCCTGAGCGGATGGGCCTCGCAGACGGCGCCATGACAACACCGCTGTCCAGACCTGGGTCGAATACGCATTGGTTTTGCATTCGAATGCTTCTCTACGCTTGACTGATCTTGTCTGGTGTATTGGAACCAATGGAATACTCTCAATGAAAGAGCAAACCCCGCCTTCTGGTCGTATTGGCAGGCTCAGTTACGCCAGGCAAGATCAACAGAGCACAGAGAAGTATTTGAATCCAAAACAAATACGTATTTGAACCAGGTCTGCTGCTATCTGTGCGGCAAACCTCCAACAGAGCAAGAGAACTTCATTTTCTGGCAAATAACCACGAGATTCACACAGTATAATTAATATTTATTACGGGGATAATGTTTAGTCACATTAACGTTTTTGACAACAACACAGTCTATAAAAAGTTGTTTACTGAGTAAATGATAATAATTGTTATCACCTTCCCCCTAGACTTAAAAATGTGTTTTTAGTTATATGTGCTTTGCTCTGAAGTGTTTCGTCATGTATTGATATTTATCGCGTTTATCATGTGCCAGTATTTCTGTAATTATGTATAAATTGTAATTAGATGGACTGTATTGAAAAAAAACCCACATAAAATATGGGTGAATTTGTTTTGTATTAAAGTGCTTACGATATTGGCAGCCATTTTCTTTGTCTTCATTTTAAAGGAAATGTTCTCAGTGCTGCACTCTGAAAGTGTAAACATTAAAGGGCACAATTCAAAGGGCAGTGCCGGCTGTGGGCTTTCTGCAACGTTAGGAGTTATCAGCAAGGTTGGAAAATAACAGGTTATAAAACCCATAAAGTCCAGACTTATAAAATCCAGATGAGAGTTTGTTTCCTCCAAAGTGTAACTATTAATAATTTTCTTCTCAACAAACCGCCTTGTTCCTGAAAGGAACAAGAAGGAAGTTGTTTCAGATCAGTTGAAGCAGAAAAGGGTTTTTTTTCTTTCTTTCTGTGAATCCTTAAACCTGGATCCACCTCAGATAAAGCCAAAATAAAAGAGTCAATTTATGATGAGCATGCATTTTTAAGTGCCTCATTAAGCAGTGCTGGATTGCTTCCAGATATGAGTCAAACACACGTGTCTGGCCTCGTGGTGGAAAGCTACCATTCCTGGTGCAGCATGTTGCAGATACACGCATGGTACCATTCCAGGTGTAGCATGTTACAGAACACAGGCATGGCACATCTATTTGATCAGACGGATTTGGTGAATTGTGGTAAAAACAGCCGCGCAGGTCAAAGGTCAAAGCTGAGTCTCCCCGGGCCTCTTGTCTCGGTAAGATCAGGTCTCAAGGTCCCAGGCGATAATCTAATCGGCATCTGTGTTTACTGAATACTGGTTATGAGTGTAACATTACAAACTATGGGACGAACCTGTTAGCATTCAGGGACAGCAGCATCAGTGTCTGTACTGTAATGTCACCTGCACACCATCACTGACACTGCAGGTGAGAGGAAGAAAGGAAGAAAGGAAACTAGAATCAGTGGCGATACACAGATGCCAGTGGCAATATACAGATGCCAGTGGCGATACACAGATGCCAGTGGTGATACACAGACGCCAGTGGTGTTACACAGATGCCAGTGGTGATACACAGACGCCAGTGGTGTTACACAGATGCCAGTGGCAATACACAGACACCAGTGGTGTTACACAGATGCCAGTGGTGATACACAGATGCCAGTGGTGTTACACAGATGCCAGTGGTGATACACAGATGCCAGTGGTGATACACAGACTCCAGTGGTGATACACAGATGCCAGTGGCGATATACAGACTCCAGTGGCGATACACAGATGCCAGTGGTGATACACAAATGCCAGTGGCGATATACAGATGCCAGTGGTGATACACAAATGCCAGTGGCGATATACAGATGCCAGTGGCGATATACAGATGCCAGTGGCAATACACAGACGCCAGTGGTGTTACACAGATGCCAGTGGTGATACACAGATGCCAGTGGTGTTACACAGATGCCAGTGGTGATACACAGATGCCAGTGGTGTTACACAGATGCCAGTGGCAATATACAGATGCCAGTGGTGTTACACAGATGCCAGTGGTGTTACACAGATGCCAGTGGTGTTACACAGATGCCAGTGGCAATATACAGATGCCAGTGGCGATACACAGATGCCAGTGGTGATACACAGATGCCAGTGGCGATACACAGATGCCAGTGGCGATACAGAGATGCCAGTGGTGTTACACAGATGCCAGTGGTGTTACACAGATGCCAGTGGCAATATACAGATGCCAGTGGCGATACACAGATGCCAGTGGTGTTACACAGATGCCAGTGGTGATACACAGACGCCAGTGGTGTTACACAGATGCCAGTGGCAATACACAGACACCAGTGGTGTTACACAGATGCCAGTGGTGTTACACAGATGCCAGTGGTGTTACACAGACGCCAGTGGTGTTACACAGATGCCAGTGGCAATACACAGACACCAGTGGTGTTACACAGATGCCAGTGGTGTTACACAGATGCCAGTGGTGTTACACAGATGCCAGTGGCAATATACAGATGCCAGTGGCGATACACAGATGCCAGTGGTGTTACACAGATGCCAGTGGCGATACACAGATGCCAGTGGTGATACACAGACGCCAGTGGTGTTACACAGATGCCAGTGGCAATACACAGACACCAGTGGTGTTACACAGATACCAGTGGCGATACACAGATGCCAGTGGCGATACACAGATGCCAGTGGTGATACACAGATGCCAGTGGCGAGACACAGATGCATAGGACAGTTAGCACAGCTCTGTATCCCAAACCCTAACCCCACACACAGAGCTCCATTAGTAAGGCAGGCCGGTGTTTCATTACATTACTGGCTCACGGCTGTGTGTGTTCACCACGGAAAAGGAACAACCGTGATTCTTAAAGAATGGAAAAGCAGTCAATGCAAGAGGAAAGTTTAGCCATTAACCACTCAGGCCATTGAGGGCCATTGGCTTGGTGCACAACGTGAGTGCAGACCACACACCTCTTACTGCCAACTGAAAAGGTGCTTGAATCTCGGCTGTTTGGAAACTAAAGAATCACACATTTTTTTTAAATACAAGCTAGCACTTTTATCTACATGCATGTTGCTAAAAACTTTTCCAGCAAGTCCGATTTTATCTTTTTCTTTGAAATACGTAGTGATAAATGTAGAAGGGAGGTAGCAATGCATGCTGACTCACAGCAAAAGAACAAAGCAGATCTTTATGGTCTCCGGTCGAGCCTTTAGTGCTCTAAAGATCCAAATCAGGCCAATATTAACTCAGGGGGTAATATAGTGTGGGACCCTGGTTCACTCCGACTGGGAGATAAGTTATTAATTATTAAAGCATTTTGCTCTTCCATTCTGCTGACCAGGAACAATGCGTAACTCTCTGTTCAGACAAATCCACGGATATCTACATGGCATGTGAGGGTGTGTGTGAGGGGGTGTGTGAAGAGGTGGGAGGGTTTGTGTGTGTGTGTGTGTGTTATATGTGTGTGTGAGTGAGAGCGAGAGAGAGAGGGTCTGATGAGGTGGGAGGGGTTGTGTGTATGTGTGTGTGTGTGTGTGTGTGTGTGTGTAAGTGAGAGAGAGGGAGAGAGAGAGAGAGGGTCTGTTGAGATGGGAGGGGTTGTGTGTGTGTGTGTGTGTGTGTGTGTGTGTGTGTGTAAGTGAGAGAGAGGGAAAGGGCCTCAGGGGGTGGGAGAGGGGGGTCCATAGGTGCTAAAGGTCAGTATAAATGCAGTAGCCTCCCCCTGTACAGTGACAGTCTCACACACACACACACACACACACACACTCGGCCACACACCTGTGAGAGGAGAAGCCGTGCAGATGAAGCTGAAGCTGCCGAACCCGGGCCTGGACGGCCGGATCCCGTCCCACCAGCAGCTGGAGAAGATGGAGCTGGAGGAGGCCGGGGACCGGCCCAAATGGGACAACAAGGCCCAGTACATGCTCACCTGCGTGGGCTTCTGCGTGGGCCTCGGCAACGTCTGGCGCTTCCCTTACCTGTGCCAGAGCCACGGCGGAGGTAGGTCGGCCTCTCTCACCTGCGCTGGAACCACAGGCAGGTCAAACTCGGGCAGCGCTGGACGGGTCTGACGTTTACAAAAAAAGGGCGGTTTTGTGAAAGAGTCTCGGTTAGTGAAGTTGTGCTGGGGCGTGCGGTCACAGACACCAGGGCTGGGGGCGCCCGTCACTGAATGGATTATCCTGAGCTCGTCGCTCGCTGCTATTCTAGGCAGGCATCTTGCAGACACCTAGTGATGTCGCCATGGAAGCAGCAGCTATCGTTGCTAGCCTGAAGTAGTCGGGCTAGCCCAGCTGGCTAACAGACCCGCTTCATGTCGTAAACGAAAGAGGATGCTCCTGTATCCCCGGGGGGCAAGAAGGTGTATCACCTTGGTAGGCTATCACAACGCGCCGGGCTTTAAAAAACAATCATAAAAAAGTAAAAATTATATAAAATAAAATATAAACTACACAAAGAATTATAAATGAGCAGTAATAATAATTACATGTAAAATAACTACCATAAATTATGAAACTCACAAGGACAATTATTAAAACAAAATTGTAAAAACAATTACACTCCATTGTAACGGATTGTAAGGTTGAGATCAGGCACTTAAAATGACCAAGAATGAAAACATGTTCCTTATGTAAGTTCAGTTCCTTATGTAATACATTCAGGTTCTGAGGGGCATAAAATTAAAAAAAAACTTTTAAACCCAGATCAGAACAGATTTGAGGAACTTGAAGATCTAGACAATTTTGCTCTGTAGTACTAACGACAAATCAGCGGCAACAATACTTGGCAAAGTTTAAAGAGAATACCAACTGCATTGCAACATAAACTCTTCAGAATGACAAAGCAATAAGGGAACCATTATTACTCATAGTAGCACCATCAAACATCTTAAATTCAAGATGTGCTCAAAGTGAAACTATTTTTATTTAGAACTACTCAAAAAGTACAAATCCAGGAAAAAAAAAACTTGTAACGTGCACATATGAAATGAGCTCTCGACAGAGCGGATCAGCGCTGTGTTTAATCAAGTTTGGTTGAGCCGCAATTCCCTGTGATCCTAGGTGCTTTCATGATCCCGTTCCTGATCCTGCTGGTTTTGGAGGGAATCCCTCTGTTGCACCTGGAGTTTGCGATTGGCCAGCGTCTGAGGAAGGGGAGTGTTGGGGTGTGGACATCCATACACCCCTATCTTGGTGGTGTAGGTCAGTTTGACAATGATGGACCCCCCTATAAACCCGGGATTTGTCTGTATAACACAACCAAATGATCAGTTACTGCATATTTTGGGTTACTGCATGAGGACAATGTATACATTAATGTGCAGGAAGACCTTATTGAAGTTTAATTATGATTATTATTATTATTATTATTACTGCATGAAGATAAAATATACATATCAGTAATAATCCACAACACTGCCAGCAAAGCCACAGGCATCCAATCAAACAGCTCCTGCAAGCCTCCTCCTTCCTGGCAAAGAGAAAAGCGGACATCTCACCTAACTCTCCAAATTTGTTCTGGGCAGGAATTGCGTCCATGCTGGTGTCCTTCTTAGTGGGCCTGTACTACAACACCATCATGGCCTGGGTCATGTGGTACTTATTCAACTCCTTCCAGGACCCTCTGCCATGGAGCCAGTGTCCCATCAATGCAAACAGGACTGGTATGTCAATCATTCAATCGATCAGTTAATCCAAACATTTTTCTTACAGCAAATTTAAATTTAGGTTCTTACAGTGTTCTGTGGAGTATGTATATTTTGAGAAAAAGGAAACATGTGACATAACATTCCATAGAGATTAGTAACACATTTATGACCAGCATTTCGGGAACGCTATACTTTCAAAACGAGAACAAAATGGGGTCTGGTCACGTGGTCTAGTCACATGTTTGATTGTAAGCCAGCCCACAGGGAACATTCACACAGACTACCCATGTTGCGGTGAGTACATATTCGTGAACCTCCTAAATGAATAACCCCAGGGACAGTCATGGTTGGTACTGTGATCAGTCCCCACAATACTGTCTAAATCTCATACACACACACACACGCTCACATTCGCACAGTCTCAGGTGTAGCAGGTTTTTACAGTGGGAGTGTCGCCCCCTGCAGGTCTGGTGCCAGAATGCGAACGTAGCTCCCCGGTGGATTACTTCTGGTACAGGGAGACGCTCAACACCTCAACGGCCATCGAGGATTCGGGCGGCCTGCAGTGGTGGATGGTCATGTGTCTGGCGTGTGCCTGGACCGTGCTGTACGTCTGCTGTATCCGAGGCATAGAGACCACCGGCAAGGTACGCCCTCTAGTGGCCATGCAGGAGAGAGCACACCGGGTCACAGGCGAATGATGTGACCTGTAAGACCCCTCCTCAGTGACTTCACCCTCTCCTCTGTGACTCCACCCTCTCCTCTCTCTCTGACTCCACCCTCCACTCTATGACCCCACCCACTCCTCCCTCAGTAACTCCACCCTCTCCTCTCTCTGTGACTCCACCCTCTCCTCCCTCAGTAACTCCACCCCCTCCTCTCTTTGTGACTCCACCCACTCCTCTCTCTCCAGGCAGTGTACATCACGTCCACCCTGCCATACCTGGTTCTCACCATCTTCCTGGTCAGAGGATTGACCCTCAAAGGTTCTGTGGATGGAATTAAGTTTCTCTTCACCCCAGATGTAAGAAAACTGCCCTTAATCACATATTGTTTTAAAATTTTAATAAAAGTGTAAACATGGAAACGTTTTGTTGCCTTTAAAAAAAAGGTCTGTGTTTCTCCAGGTGGCAGAGCTCATGAACCCATCCACCTGGCTGGACGCAGGTGCTCAGGTGTTCTACTCATTCTCCCTGGCTTTTGGAGGCCTCATATCCTTCTCCAGCTACAACTCAGTGCAGTAAGTAACCATGACTACAGAATATAACAGTGCAGTAAGTAACCATGACTACAGAGTATAACAGTGCAGTAAGTAACCATGACTACAGAGTATAACAGTGCAGTAAGTAACCACGACTACAGAGTATAACAGTGCAGTAAGTAACCACGACTACAGAGTATAACAGTGCAGTAAGGGACCATGACCGCAGGGTATTCCAGTGCAGTGAAATGTCATTTATTTGAATGACCTGAGATTCATAGCACACTGTATGTATAGTACTACAACAAAGTGTCTGTTTCTTCTGCAGTAACAACTGTGAGCAGGATGCTTTGATTATCTCGGTGGTCAACGGCTTCACGTCTGTCTTCTCCGCCACTGTCATCTACTCCATCATCGGCTTCCGCGCCACAGAGAAGTTCGACGACTGCCTGGCCGGGTTGGTATCGCCGGGCTGGTCTGGCGGCATCTTCAACATCATGTTCATTTCACGTGTGGCTGGAGGTCAGATTCTCTCTTTTTTCTCTAGAAACATCCTGGCTCTGATGAACACTTTTGACCTTGCTGAAGGCAACATCACCGAGAGTAACTATGCAGAAGTTCTTCAGAGCCTCAACAGCACGTCTCCTGAGATCATTCAGGGGCTGAGTCTGAAGACCTGCGATCTGAACACCTTCCTCAGTGAGGTCTGTCCTGACACACATTTAAGCTAACACTCTGAACTCAACACAGCTCCTACCTGAACTAATACAGTCACTCAACACAGCTTGTATATACACTAACACTCTAAACTCAACACAGTCACTGTTGAGTGCCTGTAATGTAATGTTGGCTTAGCATGTGTTTGTGCTCCTGTGGAATAAGTTAGCTTAGCATGCCCTTGTGCTCCTGTAATGTGTTAGCTTAGCATGTGTTTGTGTTCCTGTGGAATAAGTTAGCTTAGCATGTGTTTGTGCTCCTGTAATGTGTTAGCTTATCATGTGTTGATGTTCCTGTGGAATAAGTTAGCTTAGCATGTGTTCGTGCTCCTGTAATGTGTTAGCTTACGGTGTGTTGTTCTCCTGTAGTGTTACTGTGCATCGCTTTGGATAAAAGCATCTGCCAAATAGGATGTAATATAGTGTTTGTTTGTTCTCCTGTAGAGTGTGTTAGCTTAGCATGTGTTTGTTCTCCAGTACAGCTTGTTAGGTTAGCATGCGTTTGCTCTCCAGTAGAGTGTGTTTGCTTAGCATACGTTTTTTTTCCTGTGGAGTATGTTAGCTTCGTGAGACTTAGCCTTAGACTTAGCTTAGCATACCTTCGTGCTCATGTAAACTGCATTAGCTTGGCATACCTTTGTGCTCATGTAACCTGCATTAGCTCAGCATGTGTTTCTGTCCCACAGGGTGTAGAGGGGACTGGCCTGGCCTTCATTGTGTTCACAGAGGCTATCACTAAGATGCCCGTGTCTCCCCTCTGGTCTATACTGTTCTTCATCATGCTGTTCTGCCTGGGGCTCTCTACCATGTTCGGGAACATTGAGGGGGTGGTGGTCCCGCTGCAGGATCTCAAGATCCTCCCCAAAAAATGGCCCAAAGAGGCTCTCACAGGTAAACAACTGACAGACCAGGTACGCCCCTGACAGTGCAAGTACACACCTGGTTGAGCAGCTACACACCTGGCAGATCATGTACACACCCGACAGAGCTAGTAAACACCTGGCTGAATCTTTCCAAACAGCATTTGAACCCCCAGAGGTTCTCACTGTTCCACACTGAGATTGTGAGTACATGAACATCATACATGAACACCGTCATCTTTAACGTCAGATTTGTCATGGAAACCGTGTCTCTTTGACAGGTGTTGTAATTGGCGGCCGTGTTTGTGTTGTACCGCAGGTTGCACATGCCTGATATCCTTCGCCCTGGCCATGATCTTTGTGCAGAGGTCAGGTAACTACTGGCTGGCCCTGTTCGACAGCTTTGCTGGCTCCATCCCACTCCTGGTGATCGCATTTTGTGAAATGATGGCTGTGGTTTACCTGTATGGTGTAGACAGGTGAGTCTGGACAGGTACTCTGTGTGTGAGCTCAGTGTGTATGTATATATATATATATATCCTGTGATAAACCCTAACTCTATAGACTACAGTCCGTTAGCCCAAACAGTAAGGGGTACAGGGCTGTGGAAGGTGACCCACTTCGTGCTGATTCCGCTCTCTTTTCTCTTCAGGTTTAACAGGGATATCGAGTTCATGATCGGGCACAAGCCCAACATCTTCTGGCAGGCCACCTGGAGGGTGATCAGCCCCCTCATCATGCTGGTCATCTTCCTCTTCTACTTCGTCACCAAACTCACCGCAGAGCTCACCTACATCGTGTGGGACCCCAGCTCCGTGCGTACTATGCCTGTTAACCTCACCTCATTTAAGGTTTTAAAGACTCATACTCTGGGGGAATATACCAAAGGCTACCTTGGAGATGTAAAGTCTTAAACTTACTGGTGACTGACGTTCCAGATACAGTTAACCTTTTTTTCATGTCATTAGAGGTCCATGCTCCAAAGCTGACTGTGCTGTTTGACTTGCTGTTTGAAGGTGCTGACTGTGCTGTTTGAAGGTGGTGTTTGACTCTCCTGTTTGACTGTGCTGTTTGACGGTGGTGTTTGACTCTCCTGTTTGACTGTGCTGTTTGACGGTGCTGTTTGACTCTGCTGTTTGAAGGTGGTGTTTGACTCTCCTGTTTGACTGTGCTGTTTGACGGTGGTGTTTGACTCTCCTGTTTGACTGTGCTGTTTGACTGTGCTGTTTGACTGTGCTGTTTGACGGTGCTGTTTGACTGTGCTGTTTGACTGTGCTGTTTGACTGTGCTGTTTGTCGATGCTGTTGCAGGAGAACTTCCCCACGCTGGACACCGTGCTGTACCCGAGCTGGGTCCCCATCATCATCTTCATCCTGGCGGGGATCCCCAGCCTAGCGGTGCCCGGCGTCGTCCTGTTCAAATTCGCCTACGGCCGCTGCTGCCGGAAGGAGCAGAGGCACAAACGGTCCATCAGCACCGTCTCCGAAAAGGTCCAGGCGGCCGACCCGTGAACCGGTCCCGAACCCCTTCAACGGCAGCGCTTCCGTTAGTGCCTCCTCCTTACCCAGGTGCCCTAACAGGTACCTCAGCTCTGTACGCTTGTATGCGAGGACTCTCTGTTGCTCATGTTTGGTGTGACATCACTGCACTTTCTGAAAGCTGGGCTGTAAGCAGCTGTACATAAAAAAACACAAATCATGTGTGCCATGCATCACAACAGATGTAATGAAAATGAAATATATTTTTTTGACATAGAAATGTTTATATATTCCTTTTGTGTGAAATGTAATTTAAATAATTATTGTAGTTATACTGTGCCATTATATTATTAATGAAACTAAGTAAATCATATATTTTAAAGCATATGTTCATATTCTACCCTTCTCAGTATTAAAAGCGTAAAGTACATAGGCTCGTTTCTTGATAATTTTATTTAATTACAGCTATTATATTTATTTGCAAACAGAAATATCCAGTGAGGTATTCCTGTCTTGTTGTTTAGGACTATTGGCCTGGGGTCTACAGGGCTCTCTGTATCACCGCAAAGATACAGGGCTCTGTGTACACAGGCAAAGATACAGGGCTCTGTGTACACAGGGCAAAGATACAGCGCTCTGTGTTCACAGGCAAAGATACAGAGCTCTGTGTACACAGGGCAAAGATACAGGGCTCTGTGTACACAGGGCAAAGATGCAGAGCTCTCTGTACCAGTGCAAAGATGCAGAGCTCTTTGTACACAGGGAAAAGATACAGGGCTCTGTGTACCAGTGCAAAGATACAAGACTCTGTACACAGGGCAAAAATACAGAGCTGTGTATACACAGGGCAAAGATACAGAGCTCTTTGTACAGAGGGCAAAGATTCAGTGCTCTCTGTACACATTTTGTGACACAGTCCATGAAAAACAGATATTATGTACATTTTATTTGACATGTACTTTTTCAGCGATTAAATAAATCAGGGATTTAGAGTTAGCACAGGTAGAGGTGGAGATATATACCTTCATACATATATTCAGTAATTCACTAGTAGACAGTAGGTTTTTGCTACATGACCTCTAAAATGTAGGATACTGTTTTGGTCTAAAATGATAGTTGCCTACCTTCTGAAGGTAATAAAAATGTGATATAAATGGCAAAGTGACAATGTTGTTTGTGAAATTTGTGTTTTATATGAACAGTGCTGCATTAAAGGCTTATTTCATGTACTGTGAGGGATGTTTTTATTTGTATCATGAATATAGAGTGGTTTATTCCTTGACCATGGTTTGATAGCACATTCCATGGAAATGTGTATATTTTAACCACAAGCCGCCACACAGTGATAAGCTATTCAGTTTATCCAGTATGTTCTGATTTTCTGATTAGCCGAGAATGCTTGGTCAGGGAAGAACACCTCATGCTGGTACACGCTGACTGTAGGTCTTTTTCCACGCCTGCCGTAAGACGCGGTTAAACATTAAACAGTTAAGGGCTCGGTCAGTTACATCACACATCCTCCTTTCCTCTGACCTTCATGATAGTCTTTTTTTTTTTTTTTAAGGGCGCTTTGGTGAATTTGGTGACCAATTTATGTCTCTAACTTTGTCCCAGGCTATTTAAGATCACACATTAAATGTACATTTCAGACACTTGCAAAACTAACAGTGAAAATGTCATGGCCTTCCCGACAATCATTTTCAGATTTGAAGCCACTGTTTTTGGAGAAAAAAACGGAAATTGCTGCCCATAGCTGACTTGTCTCAGTGGAGAACAGTACCCCCCCCTCCCCCTCCCCTGAACCTTACCGGGACTGGTGCAGATTAATGCAGTGCCCCCCCAACCCTACCTAGCAGGGGGAGCTTAAAACGGCACCCCACCCCCAACCCCCACCTGAAGCAGGGATTCTCTGCAGGGAGGCAGGACCTCCACTCTCCAGGAGTGAGCCAACACAGACTGAAAACCCACCCCTTCGCTGTTACATCACGACACGCTGTTTAATTTCATTATTAAACAGTTTGCAGTCTGGCAGTTTTTTTCTGGGTGGGTGTGGTTCTGCTGCCTCCACCCCTCCACTGAAATCAGTATCTCCTGAGACCGTTCCTGTAAAACAATCCAGCTGTTAATGATCCACCATCTCTGCGCTGACGATCACCCGATCTGTACCCGAAAGGGATAAAGTCCTCCACTGGCTCACGCACCGTGCAATCTGCAGCCTTGAAAGGTCAAAGTTCGCCCTTCAAAGAGAACCACTTCCTTTTGTATTGCCCACAAATCCACGGGACACCTGTACTCCACTTCCACACATAACCCCTCACTTCAACATAAAGCTGTAATGCTATGCTCCTAGCCTAACGCAACACCTTTCAGTTACCAGCAGTAAAGGCAAATATCAACAAATGGCTTTTCCCCAAAAGGAATAGCTGGCATAGTTTAGTTTTAGTACAGTATTAGTGTTATAGTATATGAACAAACATACCAACATTCCATCCATCCATCATCTATACCTACTTATTCTGGGCAGGATTATACCAACACTATACCAACTTCAAATCATTTTAGAAGAAAACTCATTTGTAAAGCACTATTCTATATCCCCATACACTGTATATAATGTACCATACAGTGCAGGGGTGTCTTATCTGAAAAGGTGCCAGTGTGGGTGCAGGTTGTTGTTTTAGCCCAGCACCACAACAGCAGATCTACGCTACAACTATTAAACCAATCGCGGTCTTCAATTAAGTCCTTTATAGGGCTAAAACAGAAACCTGCACCCACGCCAGCCCTTTTCAGGTTAGACTGGACACCCCTAGTATAGTGGAAGGTTTAAAAAACAAAACAATACAGCAACAGTGCCACCTGCTGGTCACGCATGGCCTACCAGACGAGGTGGGTAACAGCACCATAATGAAGGAATCGGCCCCTAAATTTCCTGGTAGGCAAGAACAGTGAAATCCCCCACATTATTCCCCTCCGGCGTAACCTGTGGAGCCCAGGTGTTCTCCTTCAAACACTTTCACACATTTCAGACTGAGCTTCAAGACAGAAGGCTGTTTTTTGAGGTTTTTTTTTTTTGAAGTAAAACAAATTTGCCCACTCACACAACTAAATACACACACACACACACACACACCTAATAGCTGTAACCATGGCAATAGTGATATCAAAATACTGATGAACTGCTGAGGCAAAGATGTGTATAGCCATAAATTCAAATAATCATTTATTTACCCAATAAAAACAAAACAATATCAAAGAAGACAGAACCCTCCCCTCCACCCATACACCCCAGCTGTCTGAAGCACATGCTATACCCCAACAGATCAGCAGGGGGCAGTCTGGTGATGCTATACCACCAACCAATCAGCAAGGGACAGTCTAGTGATGCTATACCACCAACCAATCAGCAGGGGACGGCCTGGTGATGCTATACTACCAACCAATGATCAGGGGATGGCCTGGTGATGCTATACCACCAACCAATCAGCAGGGGGCAGTCTGGTGATGCTATACCACCAGCAGGTCAGCAGGGGGCAGTCTCATGATGCTATACCACCAGCAGGTCAGCAGGGGGCAGTCTCATGATGCTATACCACCAGCAGGTCAGCAGGGGGTAGTCTAGTGCTGCTATACCACCAGCAGATCAGCAGGGGGCAGTCTAGTGATGCTATACCACCAGCAGGTCAGCAGGGGGTAGTCTAGTGATGCTATACCACCAGCAGGTCAGCAGGGGGCAGTCTCGTGATGCTATACCACCAGCAGGTCAGCAGGGGGTAGTCTAGTGCTTCTATACCACCAGCAGATCAGCAGGGGGCAGTCTGGTGATGCTATACCACCAGCAGGTCAGCAGGGGGCAGTCTGGTGATGCTATACCACCAGCAGGTCAGCAGGGGGCAGTCTCGTGATGCTATACCACCAGCAGGTCAGCAGGGGGTAGTCTAGTGCTGCTATACCACCAGCAGGTCAGCAGGGGGCAGTCTGGTGATGCTATACCACCAGCAGATCAGCAGGGGGTGGTTTGAGGGGGACCAGGCCCAGGGTGAACCTCTTGCCTGCGAACTCCTTCAGCTCCTCAGAGGTGAGTTCCCCCTGGGGGGTGAAGAGCTGGTCTGCACCCCCCCCCACAGCGGGCGCCGCCCCACTGACTGCCTGTCCGAAAGAGCCCCCGCCCGTGGCAGGGGGCGTGGCTGACGAGACCCCAAACCCTGAGGCAGAGAAGCTGAACTCTGAAGCAGGCACCCCGAATCCCGCAGGGGCATCTTTATTGGCTGACGGAGCACCAAAGGAGGAGCTAGCAAAGGAGAAGGAGGCGGGTGTGGGGGCGGAGCCACCGCTGAAGGAGAAGGATGATGCCGTGGGGGCGGAGCCACCGCTGAGTGATGCTGCTGCAGGGGCGGAGCCACTGCTGAACGAGAAGGATGCTGCCGAGGGGGCGGAGCCACCGCTGAGTGACACCTCTGCGGGGGCGGAGCCACTGCTGAAGGAGAAGGATGCTGCAGAGGGGGCGGAGCCAAAGCCGGCTGGGCCTGCTGGGGAGGCGGCGGAACCGAAGCCAGTATTGACTGCGGCCTGCGACCCATCAGCGCCGAAACCTGGAGAAAACAGGGGCTTACATTCAGGGAATTCATCAGGCCGCTAACATGAGCGCACGCTACCTGGCTGCTAACATGAGCGCACGCTACCTGGCTGCTAACAGGACCGCACGCTATCTGGCTGCTAACATGAGCGCACGCTACCTGGCTGCTAACATGAGCGCACGCTACCTGGCTGCTAACAGGACCGCACGCTACCTGGCTGCTAACATGAGCGCACGCTACCTGGCTGCTAACATGAGCGCACGCTACCTGGCTGCTAACATGAGCGCACGCTTCCTGGCTGCTAACATGAATGCACGATACCTGGCTGCTAACATGAGCGCACGATACCTGGCTGCTAACATGAGCGCACGCTACCTGGCTGCTAACATGAGCGCATGCTACCTGGCTGCTAACATGAGCGCACGCTACCTGGCTGCTAACATCAACGCACGCTACCTGGCTGCTAACATGAGCGCACGCTACCTGGCCGCTAACATGAGCGCACGCTACGTGGCCGCTAACATGAGCGCACGCTACGTGGCCGCTAACATGAGCAAACACTACCTGGCTGCAAACATGAGCACACGCTACCTGGCTGCTAACATGAGCACACGATACCTGGCTGCTAACAGGACCACACAATACCTGGCTGCTAACATGAGCGCACGCTACCTGGCTGCTAACAGGACCGCACGCTACCTGGCTACTAATATGAGCGCACGCTACCTGGCTGCTAACATGAGCACACGCTATCTGGCTCCTAACATGAGCGCACGCTACCTGGCTGCTAACATGAGCGCAGGCTACCTGGCCGCTAACTACTGGCAGCACATGGGAGAGACCAGGCTTACTTTTTTTTTTAGTATAGGTTTATATGTAGATTTACTAACTTTTTCAAAGGCCTATGCAAAATACAGAAACAACATTTGACACTAAAGTAAAACCTATAGGACCCATTGCCAAATCTGGGTAGGGTCTTATCTGAAATGGAGTCCCACATGGACCAGTGTTGGGACCTCGTACGCTTTTTTCTTGTACACATAAATTGCATTCATATTGCCAAAAATTGTTGGAGAAGAAAAGAATTTACATTTATAAAACATTACAGGTAGACTAAATATTGAAATTTGACTAATCTCCAGATGGTAACTGTTGTACACTCAATAAATATAGAAATGAATGTAAAGGAGGTTGTGGGGGAAAAAAGTACAATGCCTTAGTGCACGTGTAGTTCAAATAGTCCTCTGTCCACTTTTGGCCAACAGAGAAAGTGCAGAGAAAAGCAACAAGAGTGGTCCCAGATGAGAGAGAGTTAAAGAGATGCATTTTCTTTTCTTTTTTTAAGTCTCAGTAACAGAAGATTCGGGGGTGGGGGGGAGGGGGTCGCAAAAGGGATCAATAAAGTAAACTGTATCACATTTGATGACAGAGATTCAAGACAATTTCAACAAAATGTGAAACCATATGAAACTGATTCATATTAAAACTCTAGTAATAACACAAGGCTAACCTGCTCCGAAGGCGGACCCCGTAGTTGAAAATCCCAGAGATGTAGACTGAGGATTTTTCAGTTCAGCGATCTGCAAAACGCGTCAAACGGGGATTACCTTAACATTCAAAGAGCTTACATCCCCTTTCCACCACAAAACTGCCTTTCCTTCACATCTCAGAAAGGTGCACCAGGGCCATGTTCACTGTGAATGCTGGGCAGGCCATGTGGAAAAACAGGGGCTCACCAGCGCCGCCCTTGTGGCAGAATTGAGGTTGGTCAGCTCCTGTACTCTGTTTCTCCACTGGTTGGCCAGCTGTTGGACAGTGTCTGCCTGCAACACAAGTCACAGTACTCAGTCTGAGGACCTAACTCAATAAAAGCAAATAGGATCACTTTACAGTAGATTGCAGCTATACCAGTGTAGTAAAATTGTAACTCATTTTTATATTCAGCATTTCAGCCAGCAATGGCCCTTTCCATTTCTTTACATGTCCATTCATGAAGTGCACGACATCAGGATAAATCATATACTGTTTAAACACCCCATCACAGACAGCGACTGCAGCATGTATGCTCTGGGGTGACAAAGCGATCAGCCAATCGCAGACAGTGGCGACGAAGCGAGCAGCCAATCACAGACAGCGGTGACGAAGCGAGCAGCCAATCACAGACAGCGACGACGAAGCGAGCAGCCAATCGCAGACAGCGGCGACAAAGCGAGCAGCCAATCGCAGACAGCGGCGATGAAGCGAGCAGCCAATCGCAGACAGCGACTCACGTAGTTCTGCAAGGTTCCGCTGGCTTGGCTGGAGTAGTATTCCAAACGCAGCTCCTCCGGAGACAGCTCAGTGAACCCTGCAACGCACACAGCTCACACTCAGCACTAAACACTTCAATAAAGCCCGTATCAATGCCATAAACTGGGCCCAAATGCTACTGCACAACACGCTAATGCTAACATACTCTCTAATGAAATCACGCTAAACGCATTAGCAAGGCCCGCCTATGGTGATTTTAAATCCGTAAGCAGATACCTGAGAGGGAGGCATTGAGTGGTGAGTAACAGGAGAAGAGCCACTGGCCAGAGCTCGCCCACGACTCCATATCCCGACAGACCGTTTCCCTGTGGAGAAACACCACACCGTCTCGCGTCACATCTGCACATCTCATATCACAACACCACACCTCATATCACAATACCACCTCATATGACATCAGAAAATCACATCATATCATAATACCACATCTAATATCACAATACCACATCTCATATCACATCATCAGAAAATCACATCATCTCATAATATCACATCTAATATCACAATACCACATCTCATATTACATCATCAGAAAATCACATCTCATAATACCACATCTCATATCACAGTACCACACCTCATATCACAACACCACACCTCATATCACAATACCACATCTCATATCACATCAGAAAATCACATCATCTCATACTAGCACATCACATATCACAACACCACACCTCATTTCACAATATCACACCTCATATCAGAATACATATCTCATATAATTAGAAATCACATCATCTCACAATATCACAACATCATCTCACAATATCACATCCTCACATCTCACTCTAAAACTCTAATTTTATTGCATTTTACTGTAAGAAAACATCAAGCCTTCTCTTGTGCAAAATGCTCGTGTGTGCACATGCGCATGCGTGTGTGTGTGTGTGACAGCACATGCTCAGTGCATGCTGGGTGTGTTAACTCACACATATTTGTCATCGTCGTCCCCTTGGCTGTGACTGCCCCCGCCCTGTGGGGCATTCAGGGTGGAGTATCTGTTCTGGGTGGAGAAGCCGAAGCTGGAGCTCTTGTTGTTCCTCTCTTCGCCCCCTCCCCTCCCCCAGTCGCTGCCCCCGCCCTTGGGGAAGGTGGAGGACTGGATGTAGTCTCGACCCGACCTCTGTGAGGGATTTACCCACACCCTGTTCCCAAACCCTGGAGATACAGAGCAGAACCCAATCAACAAACAGGAGAATTTCCTAAAGACCTTTCATCCAGATCTCCTTTTTCATGAAATACAGTTACGTTTTATGAAAAGAAAAATCTGATTAAGCACGTTGTTGAAGAGAACAACGGCTGTATTCCACCCAGGAATCGAACAGTCTTAAAGTTACCAACACAGTTCCCTAACAACTACATTACACCAGCTCTACTCACAATACTGCACCTAAGAGAACATGAAAGGGATATTTTTTGGGTATCAAATGTGCCATAGTAGGGAATGTAATTAACTAGCTTGATAAATTATATCAGGGGTGCCCAATCCAATCCAAAATGGGCCGTTATGGGTGCAAGTTTTTCTTTTTGCTTTAGCCCAGCATCAAGGCACAAGATTCAACTCATTAAATAATCATAGTACACCTAGAGAATTGCAACCAGGAGGGTATTTCTTGAAGCAGGACTGCGGAGTTAGCTGGATAACTCAGCTGAGTAAAACCCAGAAGCCTCCAAAATCTGGATCATGGGTTTACGTTAAAACGTAACGTTGTTCCGGGTGTCACTCGGTTCAGTTATCCAGCTACCTCAGTAATCCTGCGTCGTGCAAAAGGGTCCAGGGGTCAATTAACCAACACGCGAACACGATGTATAGTAGTAGTGTGGTAACATTAACAAGCTGTTTTCAGTATTGCTGTGAGAAATATGCGAAAACCCCTCCTGATTACATCCAAGTTACTCAGTGTAGATAGTGATTAATCCACAGCCAACATAACCTAGGCAAATATGCTAGCCAGTCAGTTAACAAGGGAATCGCAGAGGAACCGTTTCGTCGCGTATACTGACATATTTCTTTCGCTGGCTAATTGGCTAGCAAACATTTGCTAGGTAAGCGTCTACCACGCACTGGCTGCTGGAACAAAACAAACCGGGCGACTTTCTTTCCCCTACCTCCACGATTACCGGACCGCGCTGGTGGCCGGTTATTATAGCCGCCATATCCGCCGCCGCCGCCGCCACCATACCCGCCACCGCCGCCGCCCCGTGGATGCTCGTCCCAGCATTTCTCACCGTACCGACATCGGCCTTGTAGAAAGAAGTTACACACCGTCATCCTCTCCGATTCTCATAAACACAATGTTATAACGCCGCTTCCGACATTTTCTGCTAATACATTAGGCTAACGTGACAGTGAAGTGGTCCTGGAAAAGGAACAAAACACCATTCACTTCTATAGGAATTCAGTGCTACCGTGAAACATTTTTAAGAAACGAAACAAGCAACTGTTGCTGGCAAAGAGGTACTTCCGGTTATCCGATTTCAAAATAAAAGTTTTAGGCAACTACGCCTCACTGCTCTTGGATGCGTGAGCAATCCATATAAAATGAAACACCTGAACAACAGTTAACCCTTGTCACTGCAACCGAAAGATCATAGGTTCGATTCCTGGGTAGGCCACTGCTGTTATACTTTTCAGGTACTTAACCTTCATTGCTTCAGTATATACCCAGCTGTATAAATGGATACAATGTAAAAATGTTTAAAAATATATTTTAAAAAAGTAGTATAAGTTGCTCTGAATAAGAGCGTTTGTTAAATGTAATGTAATGTAAAAATGGCAGTTAAACGTACGCATGTACATGCCATGTAGTGAAAGCTGATTGGCTGTACTTTCATCTCACATTCATCTTTTGATCTCAAATCCTAATGCCTTGAGTGTACAGCAAAAGCAACACATTTGCAGTGCAGCAGATGCAGTTCCGTAATGAATGTTGCTGAAAGAAACAACATCCACGATGAGAATGATCACACTGTGCAAGAGCGGATGAGCTTCGGTTTTATTCAGTATTTACATATAAAAGACATTCATGTAAAATGAAGCACAGCAAAGGTTTCAGCATAACGGACCCGCTGCTGAACGGAACAGAACTTACACCGCAGTTCTCCGTGATCGCACCAGTACCTGCCATTTTAAAAAAAAACCCTTGTCTTCTTCCTATCCAGAATAGACAGCCTGTTACCCAGCCCAAGCCCCCCCAGATGCTCACAGTTAAAACCACACCCCCCCCCAAAAAAAAGCCCCGCTGGGTTCTATGGCGGGGAGCGGCTACACCGAGGATGAGGAGGATGAGGAGGAGGATGAGGAGGAAGACGCCTCCTGCTCGTTGGCCCCGCAGGTGTCCACCACGCAGATGAGGCAGCTGGTGACGGGGAAGGCGCGCGCCTTGCTGCAGGAGACCCACTTGTCTGCGTCGGTGTGGTACTCCAGGATGTGCCCCAGCCGGCCCACGCCCTGGAAGCCCGCCAGCACGTAGATGACCGAGCCCACCGCCGCGCACTTCACCGTCACGCCCTTCCACGGCATCGGCGCCGCCGGCCGCCACTCGTTCCCGCCGACGTCGTAGAACTCCACCGAGTCCAGCCCCCCTGCATCGCCATGGAGACGCGGGGAGGGGGGAGGGGGGAAATGGCTGAACAGCTGGCTTTCCCAATCAGGCGAGCTGAAGACATTTATGGTGGAATCACCAACGAGGGAAAACAGCGGCAGAACTTACCCATTCCATTCTGCCCGCCGACTGCGTAGATTCTTTGGTTAACAAACACGAGGCCGTGGTTCTTCCTGGCCTCCTTCATACCACACAGCTCCCTCCACCTACAGACGCCAAAACCGCACGAGAGATATACAGAGCGGTTGCCAGACAGCGGAGTGAGATGTGCAGAGCGGTTGCCAGGCAGCGGAGTGAGATGTACAGAGCGGTTGCCAGGCAGCGGTGTGAGATGTACAGAGTGGTTGCCAGGCAGCGGTGTGAGATGTGCAGAGTGGCTGCCAGACAGCGGAGTGAGATGTACAGAGCGGTTGCCAGGCAGCGGTGTGAGACGTGCAGAGTGGTTGCCAGGCAGCGGTGTGAGATGTACAGAGCGGTTGCCAGGCAGCGGTGTGAGATGTACAGAGCGGTTGCCAGGCAGCGGTGTGAGATATACAGAGTGGTTGCCAGGCAGCGGTGTGAGATGTGCAGAGTGGCTGCCAGACAGCGGAGTGAGATGTACAGAGCGGTTGCCAGGCAGCGGTGTGAGATGTACAGAGTGGTTGCCAGGCAGCGGTGTGAGACGTGCAGAGCGGTTGCCAGGCAGCGGTGTTGGCGTGTGACTCACTGCTCGGTGCTGGGGTCGTACACCTCGCAGTTGTTGAGGACCCTGCCAGAGACGTTGTTGCCCAGGCTGCCGCCGCACACGTAGATCAGGCCGTCGGCCTCCACGATGCCGTGGCTACAGCGGGGCATCAGCATGCTTGGCTTGTCCTGCCAGCTCTCTGTGCGCGTGTCATAGCACTCGAACAGGCTGAGCGGGGAGTTACCTTACACAGGACACACACACAAGCATGTTCCTTATACAGGACACTCACACACACACACACACACACACATACACACCCATGTTCCTTATACAGGACACTCACACACACACACACACACACACATACACACCCATGTTCCTTATACAGGACACTCACACACATACACGTTCCTTATACAGGAGATATACACACACACACACACACACACGTTCCTTATACAGGAGATATACACACACACACACACACGTTCCTTATACAGGACACACACACTCACACACACACATACACACAAGCATGTTCTTTATACAGGACACACACACTTGTTCCTTACACAAGACGCGTACACCAACTTACTACAGAACTACACTATTACAGTCACTGCACAAGATAACTGCAGTCACTGTGCAGGGCTACAGCAACAATCTTAGTAGCCCTCTCCCCCCCCCCCCCCCCCCCCCGCACACTTACCCACTTCTGACCCCCCAGACGTGTAGATCTTCCCCTTCGAGGCGCAGGCCGCCAAGCTGTCGCGTGGGTTGGGGGGGCCGAGTTTGGAGTACCAGCTGTCCTTCACCACATTGTAGCAGTCCATGCGCTTGATGGGGAACAGCTGCGACCCGCCCAGGATGTACACCACGTTGTCCCAGAAGACCGCCGCCGCGTCCCTCCTCTTCTCAAACGGACAGCGGATGTCCGTCCAGCTGTAGTCCTACAACCCAGAAACTGCCTGTCATCACCCGCCATCCCGTCAGACAGAGCAGTTTATCCACACCAGGGATTAGTCAGTAGTTTCTAGAATGTGAATTTACTTCAGTACAGACAGAGCAGTTTATCCACACCAAGGATTAGTCAGTAATTTCTAGAATGTGAATTTACTTCAGTACAGACAGAGCAGTTTATCCACACCAAGGATTAGTCAGTAGTTTCTAGAATGTGAATTTACTTCAGTACAGACAGAGCAGTTTATCCACACCAAGGATTAGTCAGTAGTTTCTAGAATGTGAATTTACTTCAGTACAGACAGAGCAGTTTATCCACACCAAGGATTAGTCAGTAGTTTCTAGAATGTGAATTTACTTCAGTACAGACAGAGCAGTTTATCCACTGAGGTGGTATCTGTACAGAGTGTAGTTTAATTTCTGTACACGGTGTAGTTTAATCTCTGTACATGTTGTAGTTTAATCTCTGTAGGTGTAGTTTAATCTCAGTACAGGCTGTAGTTTAATCCCAGTACACGGTGTAGTTTAATCTCTGTAGGTGTAGTTTAATCTCTGTACACGGTATAGTTTAGTCTCTGTAGGTGTAGTTTAATCCTAGTACACGGTGTAGTTTAATCTCTGTACACGGTATAGTTTAGTCTCTGTAGGTGTAGTTTAATCCTAGTACACGGTGTAGTTTAATCTCTGTACACGGTATAGTTTAATCTCACCACACGGTATAGTTTAATCTCAGCACACGGTGTAGTTTAATCTCTGTACATGGTGTAGTTTAGTCTCTGTAGGTGTAGTTTAATCCTAGTACACGGTGTAGTTTAATCTCTATAGGTGTAGTTTAATCTCTGTACACAGTGTAGTTTAATCTCAGTACACGGTGTAGTTTAATCTCTATAGGTATAGTTTAATCTCTGTACATGGTGTAGTTTAGTCTCTGTAGGTGTAGTTTAATCCTAGTACACGGTGTAGTTTAATCTCTATAGGTGTAGTTTAATCTCTGTACACGGTGTAGTTTATTCTCTGTAGGTGTTGTTTAATCTCTGTAGGTGTAGTTTAATCTCTGTAGGTGTAGTTTAATCTCTGTAGGTATAGTTTAATCTCTGTACACGGTATAGTTTAGTCTCTGTAGGTGTAGTTTAATCTCTGTACACGGTATAGCTTAGTCTCTGTAGGTGTAGTTTAATCTCTGTAGGTGTAGTTTAATCTCAGTACACGGTGTAGTTTAGTCTCTGTAGGTGTAGTTTAATCTCTGTACACGGTATAGTTTAGTCTCTGTAGGTGTAGTTTAATCTCTGTACACGGTATAGCTTAGTCTCTGTAGGTGTAGTTTAATCTCAGTACACGGTGTAGTTTAGTCTCTGTAGGTGTAGTTTAATCTCAGTACACGGTATAGTTTAGTCTCTGTAGGTGTAGTTTAATCTCTGTAGGTGTAGTTTAATCTCTGTACACGGTGTAGTTTAGTCTCTGTAGGTATAGTTTAGTCTCTGTAGGTGTAGTTTAATCTCTGTAGGTGTAGTTTAATCCCAGCACACGGTGTAGTTTAATCTCTGTAGGTGTAGTTTAATCTCAGTACACGGTGTAGTTTAATCTCTGTAGGTGTAGTTTAATTCTCCCTCTACCTTGGGGTTGAAGTAGCGGCAGGACTGCGGCTGTGAGCCGCCGAACAGCGCGATGCGGAAGTCGTGTTTTTTGCGGCGTGGGCGGCTGCTCTCCCCCAGCTCCTCGCGGTCCTCTGGAGACAGGAGGTGGTAGCGCATCCCACCTATCACCACAGGGAGGCAGTACTGAGTCAATATACAGGCTAATCTGCAGTGGTACAGGTTAATGGGAAGTGGTGTGGTGGTAAAAGTTAATGCGCAGTGGTGTGGTGGTAAAGGTTAATGTGCAGTGGTACAGGTTAATGGGAAGTGGTGTGGTGGTAAAGGTTAATGTGCAGTGGTGTGGTGGTACAGGTTAATGTGCAGTGGTGTGGTGGTAAAGGTTAATGTGCAGTGGTACAGGTTAATGGGAAGTGGTGTGGTGGTAAAGGTTAATGTGCAGTGGTGTGGTGGTACAGGTTAATGTGCAGTGGTGTGGTGGTAAAGGTTAATGTGCAGTGGTACAGGTTAATGGGCAGTGGTGTGGTGGTACAGGTTCATGTGCAGTGGTGTGGTGGTACAGGTTAATGTGCAGTGGTGTGGTGGTAAAGGTTAATGTGCAGTGGTACAGGTTAATGGGCAGTGGTGAGGTGGTACAAGCTAATGTGCAGTGGTGAGGTGGTACAGGCTAATGTGCAGTGGTGTGGTGGTACAGGCTAATGCGCAGTGGTACAGGTTAATGGGCAGTGGTACAGGTTAATGGGAAGTGGTACAGGTTAATAGGAAATGGTACAGGTTAATGGGCAGTGGTACAGGTTAATGGGCAGTGGTACAGGTTGATGGGCAGTGGTGTGGTGGTAAAGGTTAATGTGCAGTGGTACAGGTTAATGGGCAGTGGTACAGGTTAATGGGAAGTGGTACAGGTTAATAGGAAATGGTACAGGTTAATGGGCAGTGGTACAGGTTAATGGGAAGTGGTACAGGTTAATAGGAAATGGTACAGGTTAATGGGCAGTGGTACAGGTTAATGGGAAGTGGTACAGGTTAATGGGCAGTGGTACAGGTTAATGGGAAGTGGTACAGGTTAATGGGCAGTGGTACAGGTTAATGGGCAGTGGTACAGGTTAATAGGAAGTGGTACAGGTTAATGAGCAGTTGTACAGGTTAATGGGAAGTGGTACAGGTTAATGGGAAGTGGTACAGGTTAATGGGCAGTGGTACAGGTTAATGGGAAGTGGTACAGGTTAATGGGCAGTGGTACAGGTTAATGGGCAGTGGTACATACTGATCACCATCTTCAGACATTCTGGGTTGTCCTGGATCAGTGGCTCCGCTTGAACTGTCTTGCTCAGGAAGTTCTTGGACACGAGAGGGAAGCGGACTTTGGCCAGAATGTCCACGATGTACTGCTGCCTGTTCGGCTCGTCATACCTCAGCCACCGGACGGCAGCGTCGTAGATCTACAGGGGAGGGGCACAAACGGGTTCGGAGGGGGCCTCAGGTGTACCCAGGTGTGTCCAGGTATAACAGGCGAATGGGTAAATGGCTCACCTGGTCCTCGGCCCGCACAGTGAGCGTGTCCTGGTTTAACAGGTGAGTGACCCTCTTCACGTCCAGCTGGAGGAACTCGTCCATCTTGTATACCTCGGTGAAATGCTGGTGGATGAAGTCATCGGCAATCCTCTTCAACTCTGGACAGTCTAAGCACTCTGCCAGCACACTGATCCCTGCAAAGACATCCCAAACCTTAAATACAGTTCCCTTACTGTAAAACCCTAAGCCATACAGTACCCTTACTGTAAAACCCTAATCCGTACAGTACCCTTACTGTAAAACCAAAACCCATACAGTACCCTTACTGTGAAACCCTAACCCATACAGTACCCTTACTGTAAAACCCTAATCTATTCAGTACCTTTACTGTAAAACCCTAACCCATTCAGTACCTTTACTGTAAAACCCTAACCAATACAGTACCCTTACTGTAAAAACCTAATCCATTCAGTACCTTTACTGTAAAACCCTAACCCATGCAGTACCTTTACTGTAAAACCCTAATCCATACAGTACCCTTACTGTAAAAGCCTAACCCATACAGTACCCTTACTGTAAAACCCTAACTCATACAGTACCCTTACTGTAAGCAGATTAAACCCTAACCCACACAGTACCCTTACTGTTAAAACCTAACCCATACAGTACCCTTCCTGTAAGCAGGTTAAACCCTAACCCATACAGGACCCTTACTGTTAAACCCTAACCCATACAGTACCCTTACTGTAAAACCCTAACCCATACAGTACCCTTACTGTAAGCAGGTTAAACCCTAACCCATACAGGACCCTTACTGTTAAACCCTAACCCATACAGTACCCTTACTGTAAAACCCTAACCCATACAGTACCCTTACTGTAAGCAGGTTAAACCCTAACCCATACAGTACCCTTACTGTAAAACCCTAACCTTACTGTTAAACCCATACAGTATCCTTACTGTGAGCAGGGTAAAACCTAACCCATACATTACCCTTACCTAGACAATTAGCTGCATCCACTTGCTCCTTAAGGAAATCCACACACATTTTTTTCACCGGTTCAATCTGATATTGATTAGCAGCATCCAGTAAGGATTGAACATTATTGCTGTTGACAGTAATTCTAAAACAAAGGGGAAAAAATCTTTTATAATGTGCATGAAATGCATCACATGTCTATACTTGATATTGAAACATATTTCTACCGGAGCATCAACATAAATATTGTCATACAAAATATGCACAACACTCTTTCATGCAAACTTTTGTATTTCCACAAATGTACAAATTAGCCATATAGAAGCACTGTGTGTATACAACTCACTGGGCCGTATAGATGAACTCCACAAGCAGCTCAATGATTTCAGGCTCAGCGTACTTCAGTTCTACCTCATGGGACGTTGACTCCATCATATTGGCTGTTTAATGATGACATGTACAGTTACACAGCAAACGTACAGTTACACAACAAACGTACAGATACACAGCAAATGTACAGGACAGGTGCACAGCAAACGTATTGTGTGTGTATGTGAGAGAGTGTGTGTGTGTGTGTGCTTGTGTGTTTGTGTGTGTGTGCACGCGCTTGTGTGTGAGAGAGTGTGTGTGTGTGCGTGTAGGTGTGTTTGTGTGAGAGAGTGTGTGCGCGCTTGTGTGTTTGTGTGTGTTTGTGTGTGTGAGAGAGTGTGTGTGCACGCTTGTGTGTTTGTGTGTGTGTGTGTGTGTGAGAGAGTGTGTGTGTGCACGCTTGTGTGTTTGTGTGTGTTTGTGTGTGTGTGTGTGTGAGAGAGTGTGTGTGTGTGTGTGTGAGAGAGAGTGTGTGTGCGTGCTTGTGTGTGTGTGTGTGTGTTTGTGTGTGTTTAGTATAAATGTGTGTGTGTGTGTGAGAGAATGTGTGTGCGCACTTGTGTGTGTGTGTGTTTAGTATAACTGTGTGTGTGTGTGTGCGCACTTGTGTGTGTGTGTGCGCGCTTGTGTGTGTGTGTGTGTTTGTGTGTGAGAGAGTGTGTGTGCGCGCTTGTGTGTGTGTGTGTTTGTGTGTGTATGTGTATGTGTGTGTGTGCACGCTTGTGTGTGTGTGTGTTTGTGTATATATTCCTGATGTACAGAGGATGCAGGGACACTCACTGGTGAACATCAGGTAGAAGTAGTGGCTAGCAGCAGCGAGAGCCACTCTGTGAGCGGGAATATGCCTCCCCTGGACCACCAGGCTGACATCACACAGAGTGCTCTGCAAAGCACACAAACACACACACACGGTTATACTAAACACACACACACACACACACACAGTTATACTAAAAACACAAACACACACACACACAGTTATACTAAACACACACACACACAGTTATACTAAAAACACACACACAAACACACACACAGTTATACTAAACACACACACACGGTTATACTAAAACACACACACACACACACACTCACAGTTATACTAAAAACACATACATACACACAGTTATACTAAACACACACACACACACACTCACAGTTATACTAAAAACACATACATACACAGTTACACTAAACACACACACCATGCTGAACACCACACCACACACTCTAAAGACCACACACACCACACACTACACATAGTTATGCACTACACACGCAGTAAAATAGTCTCTCACACATACGTAAAATACAAGAATTAGTTGATCCGACTGATTAAAACTATTCGTGGCGTGAACAGCTATTCCCGACACAGTGTCGTTTCAGAGGCCAAGTCATACTTCAGCACGCATTAAGAGTCTGATTAGAACCCCCGACTTCGGGAGTACCTGTAATAAGTGAAAGCAGTTAAGTAAACCTTCTGACCTGTTTCCGCAAATTGTTCATGGCCCCCATTATACTCGACAGCAGCCTGTATTCTTCTTTGGCCGCAAACTTCTTCTCACCTTTCTTCTTACAGCTCGCTGATGCATTCTCAGCTGCCATAGCCGACTATACTTATTGACGCTAATTCAAACCCGACGAACTCACCTCCGCGTACTGTAATCTCAGTCGAGTACTGGCGATCACTGACAGTGGGGTTATGCAGTTTAATAATTTTTAATAGTCACAAACTAGCCAGTGTGCAAGTGCCTTCTCACTGTTATCCTGCCACAAGGGCAGTTGGTGAATTAGTTTTTCATAACACTCTATGCAGTCGATGTATATTTTTTTCTTTTCTAATACAATTAGTTAGCTGGCTTAGCTAATTATGTAGGGATCAGAGGAACCGTCGACTGTAGGGGGTAAATTCAGTGATTTCATTCCCAGACCTCGCTAGCATGGTTTCTGCACCCGCTCAAGCTTTGTTTGGGTATCTCTCCTTTTTCCTGTCCCATGAATCATTGCGGAGGAATATGCATTCAAATTCCAAAACTTTATTGTACTGTAACCTTTTTGACTTGAAATTGTGCTGTGATTGATTTTGCTAACAAGCTTCAGTTATTGTTATACAATGTCATATATTCACGTTAACATGTCTGAAATGGACATGGTCGTTCGAACAAATGGTAGAGTAAAACCAGAGATTTTAGGAGAATGCTTGATTTGGCAATACAACATTGCGTGGATGATTAAGGTCATGGGAATTAATTAGATATTTTCTCTTATCTTTGGCGAGGTTGTGGTGAAAATCAAATGGACATACAAATGGTCCCCCGCCTATATGAAACGCTTTTTTAAAAACCCTTGCTTGATGATAGCTGGAAACGTAGGCTACTTCGGGGAGTTATGCGCGTATGTACCCTATTGCTTGTAAATTAATCCAAGGTATGTTCCCAGTTCCCTTGACCAATATTTGTCGATCGACAGATTTCTGCTTAGTGAACATGAGCGCAGGTATAATCAGCAAGACGGAAAAATCGGTCTGATGTTGCGCATTCGATCAACATCAGTGTAGTTTCCATTTTTACACTCTGCTAAATTGATTTAACTTGACGACAGGAAGCCATTTCGAAGGCAGCACTTCACCGATATGAAATGTTTATCTAAAATGGACGTGCGTGTAAGGAAATATGATCCCGCATATGAACCGATCTGGCTGATAATCACCGGCGATATTCTAACAGGTGTTTCCAGTTCACTTCTGATACTTTTTCCCGAGAGTCACATGGCTGTGACGTCATGTGGAATGCCTGAGTTCGGGAAACTCGGGGCCGGACCTGTTCAACTTGTCAATGTCATTAAAGATAATAAGAAGAAATGTCGTTTTTATTTTGTTGTCGTTCGTCTTGCCTTTCCACAGTAGATGAATCTGCGGAAAGCAGCGAGGAGGTATGAAACCCTTAACAGCCAATACGATTGGGATTCTGCGAATTGTAATTTTGACGTCAAAAATCATATCAGTTTTCAACATACGTATTCTTCTTGGGTTCTTATACAGTCTTGTGGGTAATACTGTTGATGGCACTTCCTTGATGCTTAGCGACTGGTAGGCAAAAGTTTAAATTTAAAAGTAAGGTAACAAAGTGAAGAACTGGATGCACTTGTCATAATGAAAATACAAGCCTACAAAGTATATAGTGCATCTGGAAGTGGCTACAGCCTGAGGCATTGATGTGATATGAATTTCAGTATTCCCTGCTTTTGGTTAAGGCTGGAGCAATACCGTGTGATATTGCTCCAGCCTTAAGAGTAGTACGCATGCAGGCGTGCTATCGGGAAGGGCGCCGGGTGCTCACATGCGGATCCAACTTGTTTAATAAGGCGCAACTGTGCCCGAGACCCACCAAAGGGACAGGTGCATCCCCCGTCCACTGTATGATGTCAGACCCAAGAACGTTGCCTGTGAAATGACAGAAAGATTGTCACCTGGATAGCTATTTCATAGAATAAAATAGTTGTTACATAATTCTTTAACGAGCTGATCCTTTTCCACGGATTGATTGGTCACTATAACTCTGTACATGTACAGAGCTGTGCTGTAATGTTGTGCATGTTGGAGCTGTGTTTTAACCCTGTGAATTTCAGAGGCAGCCCCTTCTTCCAGCAGAATCAGCCAGGCAGTCCCGGCCCCCAGCCCAAGGTGTGTTTCTCAGGGGTTGAACTTGAGACGCTCTTATCATCTCAGTGCATGTTTAGAACATTTCAGCTGAGAACAGTCTCAGCTGTGATGTCACTGCCTGATGAGAACAGTCTCAGCTGTGATGTCACTGCATGATGAGAACAGTCTCAGCTGTGATGTCACTGTGGTGCGATTGGTCTCATTCCATGCTTCTGCGTTTGGTTTAGTTTTAGTTCTCTCCTGTTCTCCTGCAGCTGTGGCGAAGCAGAAAGGAAAAATACTCCCCAAGCTGGTGGGGGTCTCAGAGCTGGATCAGCACTTTGCGGACATTCACGACATGTTTAACCAGCAGCAGGGACACTACGAGACCATGACCGAAACCTTGCGGGCTCTGAGGGGCAGCTATGGCTGTTCCCATGGAAACAGTTTCTCAGAGTGCCTTAAGAGGATAATGGAGGAGCACTGTGAGTAAAAAGGCCTTGCCTGAGCCAGTCTGAACCTGGAGCCATTTTAGGGCAATGTGCTTTTAAACAAACACAATATTACACATTATTTAGATTTTGTACCTTTCATTGAATTATAATGCCATTTTGTGAATGCTGTTTTAAATCATTTTGACTATAATCTCCACTGTTTAAATATTGCAGCAATGCGATGGTTTTACTGACTGTGTGGGCCGTCTTTGCTCACTTGGCTAGAATCGTGTGCATGGTGCATTGGACAGTGCATTCACAATTGTCAGTGTTTAATGTGCCTGTCATTACAAACAAACCAGTAAATAAATACATAAGCTTTTACCATAGCCTTCATTGCAAATGAAAGTTTTGGGTTATCCAAAACCATGTAGAAACTGTCAACGGGGTACTGAATTATTGCGTGTCTGGTTTTGACCAGCATGTGTGGTGAAAATCCTAGTAGGATTAAAAACCTGCCACTGGTTTTTAAGTTTCTGAGATGGATGTCTGCCCCCTACTGGCTGAAGTAAATCACAGCACAGTCTGTCAGGCTTTATGTACTAATGTAATGCAACTACGCAACATTTTTGGGCCAGCCGCTTCAAACAAAGCCTTTGTAAAGCCTCTCTTGAAGAAAAGGAGTGTACACTATTTTCCCCTAATAGGACTGAATCCGATGAATCCTCTGATATATCGGCTCTCTGGGGGAAAGCTAGCACCCCCCCCCCCACCACAGTGAGCCAACACAGACTTGAGGAGTCTTCTTAAAATGTCGCTGTCAATCAAAGTTAGAGCTTACAGCTTAGGGGTCTTTTTGATGGACAGGTTTCCAAATGTCAGTATTGCATGAAGCAAGTTACATCGGGTTTTACAAGAACAGCAACTTGCATACTGTCCATTTTGATTATTAGATTGTATATTACATCAAACTAATATTCCATATGATATTTAACATAGTAGTTCCCGTATTTTCTAAGTGCATATGTTCACAATAAGCAGTATTTGTGTAGATGTTGATGAATATGAAGCTGAATTGCTAGCAGCCGCCTGATTGGCTGCTGTGTTGCAGGTGCAGCCGAGGTCAGCCTGCAGGCGAGGGGCTTTGAGCTGACCCTCGCGGTGTCGGGCAGCCCGTCCGAGCGCCTGCAGCGGACGCAGGAGCAGGTGAGGTCGCTGGGGCAGGCGGCGAAGGCCGTGGTGGCGGCGGGGCCCAAGCTGAAGAACATGATGGGCTGGGTGCTGCAGGAGGAGGCGCAGCAGGCAGAGCGCGTGAGGGAGGCCAGCGCCTCCCATCAGGAGTGGCTCCGCGTGGAGGCCAACCTGAGGGAGAACCTGAGGGACGTGCGCCGCGTTGGGGAGCTTTCCGCCCGCTACCGAGAGGAGGCCGACGCCTTCCTCAAGGAGGCTATCGCACTCGCCCCCACCCTGAGCACTGAAGACTCCACACCCGCACCCTGAGCACTGAAGACTCCACACCCACACCCTGAACACAGACCAGACTCCACACCCGCACCCTGAACACAGACCAGACTCCACACCTGCACCCTGAGCCAGACCAGACTCCACACCTGCACCCTGAGCCCAGACCAGACTCCACACCCGCACCCTGAACACAGACCAGACTCCACACCCGCACCCTGAACACAGACCAGACTCCACACCTGCACCCTGAGCACTGAAGACTCCACACCCGCACCCTGAGCACTGAAGACTCCACACCCGCACCCTGAGCACTGAAGACTCCACACCCGCACCCTGAACACAGACCAGACTCCACACCTGCACCCTGAGCTCAGACCAGACTCCACACCTGCACCCTGAGCACTGAAGACTCCACACCTGCACCCTGAGCACTGAAGACTCCACACCTGCACCCTGAACACAACTAGACTCCACACCCGCACCCTGAGCACTGAAGACTCCACACCTGCACCCTGAACACAACTAGACTCCACACCCGCACCCTGAACACAGACCAAACTCCACACCCGCACCCTGAACACAACTAGACTCCACACCTGCACCCTGAACACAGACCAGACTCCACACCTGCACCCTGAACACAGACCAGACTCCACACCCGCACCCTGAACACAGACCAGACTCCACACCTGCACCCTGAGCCCAGACCAGACTCCACACCTGCACCCTGAACACAGACCACTGCACACCTGAATCTTTGATATTCAGGACATAAGGACATTACAGCATTGTTTCCTGTTTTTGTTTTAACCCTTGTATTCTGTTTACTTATTAGCACCGGTGAAACTGCCTGGATCAGATACACCCAGGACATTGTTGGGGCTTGGGAAAGCAATACAGTAAAAAACTGTACATATGGTTAATGGATGCCATTTACCTCTGCTGGGTCATGTTTAATAATGAAAGTACCATTTATTTGTGATAAGGAAGTGATTTATCATGTTTATCTGTGAATTAAAATGAAACAAGGTTTTCATGCAGTAGATTATTGATTTATTGTTTTAAACTGACACTCTCAATTATTTTTCATTTCTCATTATTCATCTTTCTTAAATATAGTCAAAGAAAACATATATACCTAAAGCAAATACAATAGATGAAGAAATAGAAACACAAAACACACAAAAGAAAAACCATGTTGACAATTTTATTTTGTACTCCACTGTGAATCGTCTTTGTGACACCGTCCATATAAAAAGCACTGTACAAATAAAATTGAATTGAACTGAATTCAATAGTTGCTCAAAAGTGTCATTCCTTTTTTACTGAAAGTTTAAGGTGGGTCAGTTTGACCCAAACCGAACACAAGGGTTAACCGTTTTCTTTTTGTTTCTTTAAAATTTTTTTTTTTTTTACAAATATGAAAGGTAATGTGAATTGTGATTGTGAATATCATGTGAATATGATGTTTGGGGAAGTTATGCAATTTAGAGTAAGAAAAGGGTTGTTAGGCCTAAAAAGGAACTAAATTGCATAACATTTAGTGCTCTTTCCTTTTTTTCTCTCTCTTAAATTTTGAACCCCCATTCTTTCTGATGCTGCAGTGCTTATCATAACATCCGTTGTTGCCCTGGGAGACCATGGGCAAGCATGCTCTCCTCAAAAAAATCATGAGATGTCGGCCACCCCTACTACTACTGTAATACTGTTACCACAGCAATTTCTATTACTGCCTTTGCAACTACTACTACTACAAATACTGCTACTACTTCTCTAACTAGTACCAACACTACAATACTAATACTGCTAATAATAATACAGTACTACTACTGAAACACTATTAGCTCAGCACTTACTACTACTGCTTCTGCAACTGCAACCACAAACACTACATATACCACGCAGTAAAATGCTCGTTGTTAATGCAAGCCTAACAGAGTCTTGAGTGCAATGTGGATTAAACATTCTCTAACAGGGAAATGTGGTCTATCAAAGTTGATTTAAAACTGAAGGTTTTAGGCTATCCTGTACTGTTACTGTTGCTGCTGCTTCTGTTGCTACTGGTAATTGCATGACATATGATGCTGGTATGCCCTGCTTTCATCTTCTGCATAGCACATGCCATGCTGAGGTTCAATGGCGTGAATCTAATTTCTGGGAATCAATTAATGTGAATAATTTAAAAGGGAAAATGTCAGGCGAATTAATTGCACATTTCTATCTCAGTATATCATTATAACATATACTGGTGTGCCTAGTCACATTTTTCGATTCAGCATTACCTGAGCTGCTAGTCTTCTTTCTTTTTACAATAAGATGTGGCAAGTTACTAATTTGGTGAAAGCTTAAATCTATTTATACCTCCAATTCATTCTAACTTCATAGTACTTAAGGCATTTAAGCTGAGCAGCAATGCATAGCCTACCTGATTTCCCATCTCAGTAGAAAAAGAAAACAGATGTTTCCATTGTCAAATTTCTCTGACGTAAAACAATATTGTATAATACTTGCAAAATTTAATAACTATTTAGTGAGGTAAGGCAAAATGCACACAGCAAATTCCACTTTTTGACCATTTATTAACGGATGCTGAGTAGCTTTAACTGGCTGGTCATTATTGATTGTACTTAAATAACACCTTTTCCAAAACACTTCGGCTGTGCAGGGGAGAGGTCTGTAAATCTGTAAGCTTAGCACAAACTCCTGAAGTGGTAGACAAATCGTAACCATATATTGCATGATTAATGCAGTTCCTTGTAGGCTACTCCAAACCTTACAAGATCAATGATATTTCATTAGGATCGCATATAGATTGATGACTACTATGCATAGATAAGTACCATAACTATCTGAATTTGCCACAGTTGTATTCTTCCGAAGAAATCATGTGACCACGCCCTAAATATCATTATAGCGCATCTTTATTTGAAGACAGCAGCGGAGACTCAGTAAACTGTACTGCAATTGGCTTACAGTGACTGTCACTCTATTGTAATACAAGATGTCTGTTTGGTTAGCAGTGATGGTAATACAGATGGAGGAAATCGTTCATGTTTAATTATTAAACGAATTTATGGAGTAATCGATAGCTCATACACTGGACGATACAGAAAACGGCCAAGATTAAAAGACATTTTGGAAGATAGCATGCTAGTAAGTACAGTCAATCGTTCTGACTTACCAGCGTAGTTGATCGCTAGTCTAAATTATTCATGCTAGCCAGATGGCTTGGGTGGTTATTTAGCTAGCTAGCTAGACTAGACTAACCTTGTATAATGACACTAGCTTGCTGGTTCTGATGGTAATGCTTTGGTTGTCTGCTTGACAAGTAGCTTAGCTTGCCATTTTAGTTAGCTAACCTAATTAATATTAACTTAGTGACCAGGCTATCGCGGTAGCTAGCTTGAAAGTCAAGGTTAGCTAGCAAACGTTTCCTACTCCGACCAAATACCAGTAGCAACTTATTTCATTTTTTTGGCATACCAGCTCGGAGCATGTAGTAATGACAGCGAAGGTTACATTGAGCTAGCCATAGAGGTAGTTAGGCTAGTTATGTTGATTGAAACTGTTCTGTTAAAACGACTAAACCAGCGCTGGCTGACTAACTGGCTATCCAATACAGTGTATGGATTAGACAGCTGTATAACCACAACGAGCTAGCTACTTAGACTAGCTGTCTAAGATGAGTTTAGACAATACTGTTTTTATCATTAAGAAGCAACTGAAAAGTGGATAGCTAGATGACCGCCTTGGAAGTTAGAACTCTTAGCTAGTAGTACCCTGGTTCTACCGACTAATTTAGCATGCAGTTGCTGTTACTGATGGACTCTAAAACTTGCATGATGATAAACTCAGAGTTGAGTTGCAAGTAAGCCAGGACAGTTAGAGCTAGTTTTAGATTCCATGTAGTCTAGTATAGATCGCTTATTAACGTTCGTAATAATATCTGAAACATTTGTTTCGGTTCTTTACTGTAGCTAAATGGCAAATAAAATACAGGCGCCTGAAAATAAAATCCTTCGCTCGCTGTTCAGAACTAACTTCCGCTTGACTCATTGCTACCCGCGCGCACCGAGGAAACGAAATGTTTATCTAGCTAAACATATATAAATATATTAAATAGATTCGCTTTAAAGACTGAGATGATTTTGTATATTCCTTTGTTATTTTGCTGATTTCCTCTGTTATTATGATTATGCTAATTTCCTCTGTCTTTTCCCCCCCTTTTCTGGAAGTCTGAAACGTCATGTCACAGATGTTCAGGTGTGTGCACAGGTATATGCGGTACTAACGTGCGAAAATGGAAGGATTAAATGCGCGTGTGCACCAGATGTTGGGGTTGTGTGGTCCGCCACAATTTCCTCTCCGCAGCCAGAAAACTAAAATAATAACGAATTAACAAGTTTTATTTAAAAAAAAAAAAAAATTTAATTAAAAAAAACAAACAAAAAAACATAATATGACATAATACTATACAGAGATGTGGACTAATATAGCCTGTTGGTGTTTGTTGTGGTTCGGTTGTGACTTAGGCGCTGCATTATGTTTGTCTAGGTCTCATTTTGCTTGCTTTTGAAACACCAAACTTGGCACCTTGACTTAAATTTTGGTGTGCTGCCTAATGCCTGCACCACCTTAGTCCCAAGCATACCTGTGTCCTAACAACCTAATTATGTCGGCTTGCTTTCATCTTTTTGTTTTATGTTTTTAATCATACCTGATGCATTAGTAAACGTCCAAACTCCAGAGGCCATCTCTGGATATCTGGTTGTAAACTGTAAAAAAAAAAAAAAAAAAAAAAAATTGAAGAAGTGACTGTGATGTCAGCCAGGGACTCTCCAGGGGCTTGCAGACAGCGTGTTGAATCTGAAAGCAGAAGTGCAATTTTTGTGCCGCCATGTTGTAAATTTTGTAGCCAGAGACTGCACAGTAGGGAGAAGGGGGGACCCTTATTTGGTCATGAAGTTTGGGCTGGGTCTGGGTCCTCTGCTAAGCTTGCGAGACCCCCCCCCCACATCCAAGTGAAATGGCAGTGAAACTTTTTTTCCCTGATTGGTCCACAAAATATTAAAATATTTGTCCAAATGACACAATAACTAAACAAACCAGCACACAGGGAGACATTAGACACAGAAAAAAACACCTATTGCGACTACATGTGTTCTGGGGAAAAAGAACAACCCCTGGGCTATACATGCTTTGATCCCTTCCTATGGAAATTATTTTTGAAATAATTTGGTGTTGCCTGACGACCCCAGGGCCTTAAGCAGCCAGTTATGTTGATTGTGTTGGGCAGGCTCTGCACACACATGTATGTATGATACATTTCATAATTGTGTTTATATAGAATGGAGAGTGTAAAGAAGTCCTCTCTGTCGTTCTCTCTCTCTTTCTCTCTCTCTATCTCTCTCTCTCTCTCTATCTGTCTCTCTTGCCCTGGAGCTCCCTTCCCTCTGATTGGTACGTTTCCTTCTTGGCCCCGCCCCCGCTGTCTGTTAGAGGGAAAATGACTCAGTGAGTGCCTGGACCTGCTTGCTGGTGTGTGGGCAGGCAGGACAGGAAATGTGAGTGTGTTATTAGGCCGGCAGTGCCGTGGGTGTGCCTGTGGTAAGGGTTTGGGTTTCCTGGCTGTTCACCTGTGGCTTCAGACTTTCCTGTGCACGCTGTGAGTAAGGTCTTAACTAAACACACGCTGTCTGCCTGTGGGGTTGTTTGAGCTTTGTGTGTTGTGTTCTTAATCATTATTTCGGATTATTTTTCCTGCACTTGCAGAAGGTCTGAGCTCATTCTCTGTCAGTGCGTTTGTGTCGACTCCTCCCTCTCGTGTAATGTAGGCTGATCTGCCTTCCGAATGGTCTATAGCGTTTACAAGCCTCATCGCAGTGCAGTGGAAGCGTTTTTTTGTAAGCTAATGTGTGTGCAACGTGCTGTCCTTGGACATAGAAATCTGCTTTTCTGGAGACAACCGCGTTTAACGGAAAGATCGGTCTGAAAAAGGTTGCATTAAACAAGTATCTGGTTTGTCAAGAAGTAGAAATAGTAAAAAGCCGTGTGTGATCTTGTTTATTAGAGGAGTGAAGCTGTATTGGAGTTCTGCACAAACAGGTTTTTAGGGCTGCCGTCGAATGAGGGAAATCTCGGTCGACCAGTGAACGCTTTTTTTTTTCCATCTGAAGTTCATTCGTTGAAGTTTTAAAACATTGATTTCTGTTGTCTTTCCCGGTGTATATTGTGAAGTGGGGGTGGGGGTGGAGGAGGACGATTGTGGACCGTTGTGGGGAATAGCTAAATTATTATGGTCGCTAGTGTTCGTGAGCAATCTTAGGCTAACCATAAAAGGTGAAAAAAAAAATGAGGTCGCTTGCTACATTTCCAAAAAAAAAACACCCAGATTTTTTTTTTAAACAAGCCTGAAAAAATGCAACTTCACATTTTTTTCAAGCAACTTCTGGGGGATAAAAAAGCCCAAAGTCATTATAAGCATTCTTGGCAACTCAGGCTTCCAGAGAAACTGACTTGTTATTGTGAAAGCTGGGTGTTCGTCATGGGAAAGACTGACTAACTTTGCAGTCACAGCAAAGTTGTTGGAAATCATGGATAAGTGAAAAAAAGTGGCAGAAATCATGAAGTGTTTAAAAAAAAAAAAAAACAAAAAAAAAACATTAATTTATGAAGTTAACTGGTAGACCTCATGTGCAGCAGTAGTAAGAAGATTGAAATAATGTGCAGCTGTACCAACAGTAACAGATTTTTGAAGTTTATAAAAAGAAAATCAGAGGGAAGTTGGCACTTGGAACAAAACATGCATTGACGGGCGGGTGAATGTAATCACTTTGGTCCATCACGGAAAGAATGAACGTGTTTTTATTCTGCCTTTAAGAAAATGTTCTCAGAAACAGCGTGCCCAGATATCACAAAGAGATCCAGGAAGCTGAAACGTGTGAAATCTTTGCTGATGTGCTGTTTTTAATACATTTTTGCTGTCGCGAACGGTGGATGCATATTTTAAAACGATTCTAGCAAAAGAAATAAATAAAAGTCAGTGCTGAAATTGGCTTTCCCCCTTGGCCAAATGCCGGGTTTTCAGTGGGCGGGGTTCACTGGGTGTTAGTTACCTAACAAAAACCATAAGTCCAGTGAAATCGGAGGAGTGTAGCACAGTGGGTAAGGAACTGGGCTTGTAACCGGAAGGTCGCCGGTTCGATTCCCGGGTAAGGACACTGCCGTTGTACCCTTGAGCAAGGTACTTAACCGGAATTGCTTCAGTATATATCCAGCTGTATAAATGGATACAATGTAAAAGTTGTGTAAGTCGCTCTGGATAAGAGCGTCTGCTAAATGCCTGTAATGTAATGTAAATCTTTTCTCCGTGTAATATTTAAATGACACGCTTGCCACTTTTGTGTGGGTAAGGACAGCTAAGTTGAAAATGCCTGAGCATTGCCCCCTTCTCTGGATGTGGAGAAAACAATACGCTGTCTTCTTTTCACAAAAATGGAGAGTCATACAACAAATGGGTTTTCTTTCTGGGGTCTGTTTCTAGTTACCATCCAAAACTGCTGAAAAATCACAGAAAGAACTAAAAATGGCTTAAAATTGGGAGTGTTACAGAGCTGCCAAAACAAATGGCAAAAACGTGGAATCTGTGACACTCGCGTGACAAACACTCAGTCGTAGTTTTGCGGATTGTTGGAAATGATGTTGCAACCAAATTCCCAGATCTCAGCGATTGGTGCGTTTGAAAGACAATCGTACTCGTATCGACCAGTTGAGCACGCAGGTTTTTCCACAGGTGTTTCTGGGCAGTCGGTGTGATCTGTTTTCTGTGCTGTCAAACCACTTCAATAATGTATTGGTTGAGTGGAGATGTCATAGCAGGGCCAGAATGTGTTTTATAGGATCGATATTTTGGAGAAAGGTTGATTGTTTATATGAATTAGTGTGATCATAATTAAGATTTTAATGTTCTACATGGCTGATGTGCTGTGCACTTGCCCTGTGTTTGGGTCAGAATAACTTACGCCTGTGCACATGCCCTGTGTTTGGGTCAGAATGACTTACGCCTGTGCACATGCCCTGTGTTTGGGTCAGAATGACTTACGCCTGTGCACATGCCCTGTGTTTGGGTCAGAATGACTTGCGCCTGTGCACATGCCCTGTGTTTGGGTCAGAATGACTTGCGCCTGTGCACATGCCCTGTGTTTGGGTCAGAATGACTTACGCCTGTGCACATGCCCTGTGTTTGGATCAGAATGACTTACGCCTGTGCACATGCCCTGTGTTTGGGTCAGAATAACTTACGCCTGTGCACATGCTCTGTGTTTGGGTCAGAATGACTTACGCCTGTGCACATGCCCTGTGTTTGGGTCAGAATGACTTACGCCTGTGCACATGCCCTGTGTATGGGTCAGAATGACTTGCGCCTGTGCACATGCCCTGTGTTTGGGTCAGAATAACTTGCGCCTGTGCACATGCCCTGTGTTTGGGTCAGAATGACTTACGCCTGTGCACATGCCCTGTGTTTGGGTCAGAATAACTTACGCCTGTGCACATGCCCTGTGTTTGAGTCCCAATGTGACCTGGAGCTGACCCTGTGCCAGGGACACCCTCGCCTCCCTACCCCTCAGAATGGTTTTCCGGAGGATTCTGTGTGTTCTTGGATTGCAAGCATATAATCGTGAGAGTCCTTGAGTGTGCAGCTCTTGCTAGATCATTGGTGGGGGGGGGGAGTGTTTTTCACTGATTCTCTCTCTCTCTCTCTCTCTCTGTCTCTCTGTCTCTCTCTCTCTCTCTCTCTCTCTCTCTCTCTCTCTGTCTCTCTCTCTCTCTCTCTCTCTCTCTCTCTCTCTCTGTCTCTCTCTCTCTCTCTGTCTCTCTCTCTCTCTCTCTCCCTCTCTCCTTCTCTCTCTCTCTCCCTCCCTCCCTCTCTCCCTCCCTCCCCGTCTCCGTCTCTCCCTGGTATGAGTTAGTGTCAGTGTGTGGGCGGAGCTGGAGTTAATCACTGTGTTTTGTGTGAGCGGTGCGTGTGCGGAGCTGGAGTTAATGGTCGTTTGTTAAGTGCGTGGCGTCCAATTAGAGATGCGTCCTGCCTCCGCTGTCGTGGCCTGTCTGTGAGCTGTCTGTCGCTGTGGGCTCGGAAACGCTTCTCCTAAACCCCCCCCCCCCCAACGGCATCGTTTCAGCACTGCGCAGATAGTCATATGAAGAAATAATAATAATAATAATAATAATAATAATAATAATAATAATAATAATCATAATAATAATAAACCTTATTTATGAGTTTTATTGGGCCCTTATGTACCCAACATGGCTGCCAGTACGCTGGCTATAATGCAGCTTTTCAAGATTCAGGATTCAAGATTCCCTTGATGGTCTCAGGTTTTCCTGAAATTTTCTGCAAAGGAAGAGTCTTTTCACAGTTAGGTTGAGAGTATACGTGGGCGGCAATGTAGCGTAATGGGTAAGGACCTGGCCTTGTAACCTAAAGGCCGCAGGTTCGATTCCCGGGGAAGACACTGCCGTTGTACCCTTGAGCGAGCTACTTAGCCTGCATTGCCTCAGTATATATCCAGTTGTTTACATGGATGCAGTGTAAACGCTGTGTAAAAAATGTTCTGTAAGTCGCTCTGGATAAGAGCGCCAGCCAAATGCCTGTGATGTGCTGTAATGTGCTGTAATGGGTAGTATGGATTTGGGGTTAATCTTGTGGTTGGTAATGGGTAGTATGGATTTGGGGTTAATCTTGTGGTTGGTAATGGGTAGTATGGATTTGGGGTTAATCTTGTGGTTGGTAATGGGTAGTATGGATTTGGGGTTAATCTTGTGGTTGGTAATGGGTAGTATGGATTTGGGGTTAATCTTGTGGTTGGTAATGGGTAGTATGGATTTGGGGTTAATCTTGTGGTTGGTAATGGGTAGTATGGATTTGGGGTTAATCCCAGACAATTTAACACAGTACAACATGGGACATCCCAGACAATTTAACACAATACAACATGGGACATCCCAGACAATTTAACACAATACAACATGGGACATCCCAGACAATTTAACACAGTACAATATGAGACATCATAGACACAGAAGCATGACAGACAGTAGTTCACTGGCAGAAGCTGCTGGTTGCTTTTTGTGCTGTACCCAGTTGTTACATAGAAACGTCTGACTTGGTTTCACCTGATGGAACTTGGCAACGTGGCACACTTCTCAACCCTGGTGCTGGGGGCCCTGTGTTATGCCAGTGCTTTTGTTCCAGCCGTAATAACAAGCTTTGTGTTGTAACGAGCTGCTAATCGTTCTTAATTAGACACTTTCACTGTCTATCGAAGGACGATTTTCCCTCCTAATGCCTCATTCTGCCAGAAATAGCTTGGCATGCCCGAAAAAAATAAATATCCCATTTTCACATCCCAGGGATTTCAGTTGCTCAATTGATCAGTTGCTTTCATTTGCTGTGCTGTGTGTGGTGTATGCCAGATAATTCCAATTGAAATTGGTTCCATTTTTAAATGATTTTAATTCAAACTGACAGGTGAAATCAGTTGGCTCCTATTTTCTGAGAGTGTGCAAACATGAAGCCATCTGTGTAAAATGAATGTTTAACTGAGTTTAACTGACAGCAAATTGCAACAAGCCAAACCCGCATTGTGTTCCAATAAATTTAACCACACAATTTAATTTTCACCTTTTAAACATTAAAAATCTTAATGTTTTAAACTGTGTAACTGAAACCAGCTGACACAGTGCTGTATGAGAGCTGGGAGCTGGTTAAAAGGGGGCTTTCATTATTGAGCTTTCGTGGGCCCTCATTGGACAACCATGCAAGCTGCGTGCGCATAATTATGTGCTTTATGATGGAATTACCTGTCTGCAGCCGGATTCGCGGATGTGCGTTTGGAGTTTTTTTAGGGGGGCTTTATCTGTTAACCAAAACATGCCGCAATATCTAGAATGACTTTTTTATGTGTATCTTTGCCTCCCCGCCCCAGAAATTATTAACTATTGTATGCTAACATTACATTTTGGGCAAAAAAAAAAAAAAAAAATTATTATTTATTTTCCAGCCCATGGAAAGTTTCCAAATAGTTTCTGGGAATTTACCGTGACACCAGTTTTCCAGCGATACGGAAACATGATTACACACTGTATTATGGAGAGCCCAAGTTTTACATAATGCTGATACAATCGGATGTTTTGCAACTGAGCACTGTCTCTCCATCACACATGCGGATCCCCTGCCAGCACTGTAAACACAGTCTGTTGTCCTTTGGAGGTCTGATAAGAAGCACACTTCTGCAAACTGCCGTACAACAATGCTTGTAAGTTGGAGCTGCCGTTGAATGTCTCCTGCTTGCCTCTCACTGTGTACTTTGTCATTTAAACTGCGCCAGGTTGAAGTCGCCCAGAAGCGGATGCGGGAAGATGTTTGCTATGGACCAGGGAGTCGTAGGAGAGTGGCTGGCTGAGTTTAAGGTGAGGTTCAGAGCACGGAATAGGGGGCATCCGGTATTCTTCAATTTTTAAAAAACGTTTTTATTATTACATCTGCGTTGTCCCCTGAAGGAATCTCAGATGCGTGGGGTTAACTGTGCTTTTAATACTGTCATTTCTGCTCATTTTGCCCCCTCCCCCCCAATAAACTGTTTGCGTTTATTCAGGAAAATTCACTTTCTCCACAAAAATAAATGTTTCGGGATTAGTGTGGGAAATTAGCCTTGTGACATAGGTGGACATTGGTCATTGGACAGGTCAGTCCTGTGGATCTGCTGTGGCAGAGCCAGGTTGAAGTTCTTTTACGTGACCTTTGACCTTTGCTTCCGTAGACTCTTCCGGAAGCGGCTGTGTCCGGCTATGCTGCCTCCCTGAAGGAGAAGACCTCTCTGGTTCCCGCTCTCTACAAAGTCATCCGGGAGAATTACAGTGATGTACGTCTGCCTTGCCCTCTCTGCCTCTCTCCCTCTCTCTCTTCCTCCCTCTCCCCCTCGTTCCCTTTCTCCCTCTCCCTCTCTCCCTCTCTCCCTCTCTCCCTCTCTTCCTCCCTCTCTCCCTCGCTCCCTATCTCCCTCTCTCCCTCTCTCTTCCTCCCTCTCTCCCTCTCTTCCTCCGTCTCTCCCTCACTCCCTCTTTCCCTCTCTCCCTCTCGCCCTTCCTCCCTCTCTGCCTCTTTCCCTCTCTCCCTCTCGCTCTTCCTCCCTCTCTGCCTCTTTCCCTCTCTCCCTCTCGCTCTTCCTCCCTCTCTGCCTCTCTCCCTCTCTCTCTTGCTCCCACTTTCCCTTTCTCCCTCTCTCCCTCTCTCTTTCAGTGCCCCTTATTCCTGCTTCCTTTATTTTATCCCTCTTTTCTCTCTCTCCCTCTCTTCCTTTCTCTCTTCCTCTCCCTCCCTTACTCCCTCTCTCCCTCTCCCTCTCCCTCTCTCCATCTCTTCCTCCCTCTCTCCCTCTCTCGTTCATTGCCCCTTATTCCTGCTTCCTTTTATTTATCCCACTTTTCTTTCTCTCTCTCCACCCCCTCCCTGATGAATTGAGCTCATAGTGCTTTCTATCTACTGGGTGGTCTCAGCTTCTTGGTCATGTGATCTCCATGCAGTGGGGTTGCTGCCCCGCCCAACTTCAGATGACCTGACCACAGTGCAGGCATTTTGACTGGACCAATCACAGTGCAGGCGTTTTGAGTTAATGAGCCCTGTGTAATGAGTCAATGAGTCAGTGGGTCCCATGTAATGAGTTAGTGAGTCAGTGAGTCCTACATAATGAGTTAGTGAGTCCTGTGTAATGAGTCAGTGAGTCAGTGAATCCTGTGTAATGAGTTAAGTGAGTCAGTGAATCCTGTGTAATGAGTTAGTGAGTTAATGAGTCCTGCGTAATGAGTCAGTGAGTTAGTGAGTCCTGTGTAATGAGTCAGTGAGTCAGTGAATCCTGTGTAATGAGTCAGTGAGTTAATGAGTCCTGTGTAATGAGTCAGTGAGTTAATGAGTCCTGTGTAATGAGTCAGTGAGTTAGTGAGTCCTGTGTAATGAGTCAGTGAGTCAGTGAATCCTGTGTAATGAGTTAGTGAGTCAGTGAATCCTGTGTAATGAGTTAGTGAGTTAATGAGTCCTGTGTAATGAGTCAGTGAGTTAATGAGTCCTGTGTAATGAGTCAGTGAGTCAGTGAATCCTGTGTAATGAGTTAGTGAGTCAGTGAATCCTGTGTAATGAGTCAGTGAGTTAATGAGTCCTGTGTAATGAGTCAGTGAGTTAGTGAGTCCTGTGTAATGAGTCAGTGAGTCAGTGCATCCTGTGTAATGAGTCGTGTCCTGCGCTGCAGCTGCTGGAGCCGGTGTGCCACCAGCTCTTTGAGTTCTACCGCAGTGGGGAGCCCCAGCTGCAGCACTTCACCCTGCAGTTCCTCCCGGAGCTGCTCTGGAGCTACCTGTCCGTCACCTCCGGCCGCGACCCCCACTGCAGCGGCTGCATCGAGGCGCTCCTGCTGGGCATCTACAACCTGGTGGGTCTGTGTGTCTGTGTGTCTGTCTGCCTGCGTGTCTGTCTGTCTGCCTGTCTGTCCGTCTGCCTGTCTGTCTGTCCGTCTGTCCGTCTGTCTGTCTGTCTGTCTGCCTGTCTGCCTGTCCGTCTGTCCGTCTGCCTGTCTATCTATCTGTCTGTCCGTCTGTCTGTCTGTCCGTCTGCCTGTCTGTCCGTCTGCCTGTCTGTCTGTCTGCCTGTGGGGCATGACACACACGCATTCCCCTGTGTTTGCGTCCCCTGCAGGAGATCGTGGACAGAGACGGCCAGAGCAGAGCGCTGTCCTTCACTGTCCCGTCCCTTTCCAAACCGTCGGTCTACCACGAGGTGAGTGGAGCCGCCACTGCGTTAGCCACTGCTTCAGACACTGTGTTAGCCACTGCGTCAGACACTGTGTTAGCCACTGCATTACCCACTGTGTTAGCACTGCGTCAGACACTGTGGTGCCCGCCTCTCTGGGGAGTTAACGAGCACACCTACCCTCTGTCTCTAGCCCTCCACCATTGGCTCCTTGGCCCTGACGGAAGGGGCTCTGGCCAATCACGGGCTCAGCCGGGTGGTGTACAGCGGACCCCACCTCCAGAGGGAGACGTTCACGGCGCAGAACCGGTGAGTCCCCGCCATGAAATATGCAGTTAATCGCCCATCAAATATTCATGCGCTCATCATATTCATAAAATATTCAGCGCCATCCCGAGTGTGCATGTTTACTGTGCGCTTGCATGTGTGTGCTTTGGGTGTGTGTGTGAGTGTGTGCACTACTCTGTCTTCTTCTTTGGTTTGTGCTCTACTCTTTATTCTTCTTCTTCTTTGGTTTGTGCTCTACTCATTCTTCTTCTTTGGTTTGTGCCCGTGCAGTTTCCAGGTCCTGACGTTTCTCCTGCTCTGCTACAACGCCGCCCTGAGCTACATGACCACTCTGTCGCTCCAGTCCCTGTGTCAGCTGAGCTCCAGGTAGGCCTGAGGGCTGCGGGGATATATTCCAGTGAACTACAGAGACAGGGATATATCCCAGTGAACTACAGTGATACGGGGATACACTGCACTTGCAGTAATGCAGTACAGTAACCGGGATGTTCCCTCTGATTGAGCTCGTGTGGTTTCTCTTGCCCAGGGTCTGTATCTGCGGCTACCCCCGGCAGCAGTTAAGGCGCTATAAAGGAATCAGCTCCAGGATGATGGTGTCTTCAGACTTCCTAGTGCAGCTTATCACTGGCATCCACTACGCCCTGTGAGTAACTCTCTCTCTCACGCATGCGCACGCACACACATACACACACACACACGCATACACACACACACGCGCATACACACACACACACACGCATACACACGCACACGCATACACGCACACACACGCATACACACGCATACACACACACGCGCATACACACGCATACACACGCACACGCATACACGCACACACACGCATACACACGCACACACGCGCATACACACGCGCATGCACGCACACACACACACTCTCTCACATGCACACACACACTCACATACACTCTCACACACACACATACACTCTCTCACACACACTCACATACACTCTCACACACACACACACACACACATTTATACCCATTTGCATTACAAACACTTTCTTAGGGTTTACACAGCCCATTTCCTTTATGATGATTCCCCCCCCCCCTCTCTCTCTCCCTCTCTCTCTCTCTCTCCCCCCCTCCCTCTCTCTGTGCAGGTGTAATGGAGAGTCAGATCTGGGCTCTAAGGCTCTGGAGGACGTGCTGTACAGGGCGCAGCTGGAGCTGTTCCCTGAGCCGCTGCTGGTGCGTCTGACCCCTGAGCCCCGACCCCTGACCTGCGTCTGACCCCTGACCCTGACCGCTGACCTGCGTCTGACCCCTGACCCCAACCTGCGTCTGACCCCTGACCCCAACCTGCAGCTGACCCCTGACCACAACCTGCGTCTGACCCCAACCCTGACCTGCGTCTGACCCCTGACCCTCGACTTGTGTCTGACCCCTGACCCCTGACCTGTGTCTGACCCCTGACCCGTGTCTGACCCCTGACCTGTGCAGAGCCCCTGACCTGTGTATAGCCCCTGACCTGGCAGGTGTGTTTAATGGTGCGTTTTGGGCGTGCGGCGTGCGCTCGTTTGCAGGTGGGGAACGCGATCAAGTCGTCCCAGCGCGGGGCGGCGCTGAAGTCCAATAAGGAGGGTCCGCGCTGCATCCAGGTGGAGATCACGCCCACCGCCTCGCGCATCTCACGCAACGCCGTCACCAGCATGTCCATCCGCGGCCACCGCTGGAAGAGGCACGGTGAGCAGCGCCACGCAGTCACATGACCTGGCGGCAGGCCTCGTTCCCCCAGCTCGTTGCCTCTGACGTCACGTCCCGCGCGGTCCAATCGGACGAGCGCTGGCACTAGGGCTGGAGAGGGTCAGGGCTGTGCGTAAGATGAGTGCAGCCGTGTAGCAGCTGCCCCCTGTGAGAGCTCCAGCACAGGGCTGTGTCTCTTCATTATGTCGTTGCTTTTTTATCCAAAGCCTGATCACTTCTAGTTTATTCTGTCGCCCCCCGCCCCCCCCCCCCCGGCGTCGTTCATTATCACACGTCACCGACCCGGGAGCACATTTCACATCCATTATCCATCGCCACATTTAGCATTTCTGTGTCGTGTCGATTTTGAGTTTTTGCATATGAATGTTGTTTTGTTTCCAGCCATGGCATGTGTGTGTATCTCCGTGTGTGTGTGTGTGTGTCCATGTGTGCGTGTCCATGTGTGCGTGTGTGTGTGTGTGGCGTGTGTGTTCGTCCGTGTGTGTGTGTGTGTGTGTGTTTGTGTGTGTGTGTATGTCCGTCCGTGTGTGTGTGTGTGTGTGTGTATGTGTGTGTCCGTTTGTGTGTGTGTGTGTGTGTCCCTCTCACCCCCAGAGTCTCTGGAGAGCAGTGTTGAGACGGACTCGGGCCCCCCGGGGCCCGTGCCTGAGATTAGCGTGACCGTGGCTAACGGGGACGCTCAGAGGCTGAGGCCGGAAGCCCAGGCCCCGGGCCTCGCCGAGCCGGGGCCCGATTCTCGGGCCGAGGTCCGGAGGCAGAAGTCCCTCCGGAGGCTGCTGGAGGACGGGGGGGCCCCCTCGGGGCGGGTCCAGCACTAGGCCACGCCCACAGGTACCGTGTGGGCCAGGTGACTGCTGCATGGCCCCCCCCTGCTGACTAACTCCACCCCCCTCACCTGCAGGCCACGCCCCGGGCGTCGCCCGCGCACCTGAAGGCCGCTCCCCCTTTACCTGCTTCTCCCGGGTCACCTGCCGCAGAGCGCGATGCAGGCTGGCCTCTGCTGGGCGCTGTGTATCTACCTGCTGCGTTTCCCTGCTTCCTGAGCGACAGCCGGCCCTCTGGTCTAGGCTCTACAGCAGGGATTTTAGTCTACTGGAGAGATTTTAGTCTACAGGAGGGATTTTAGTCTACAGGAGAGATTTTAGTCTACAGGAGGGATTTTAGTCTACAAGGAGAGATTTTAGTCTACAAGGAGAGATTTTAGTCTACAGGAGGGATTTTAGTCTACAAGGAGAGATTTTAGTCTACTGGAGGGGTTTTAGTCTACAGGAGGGATTTTAGTCTACTGGAGGGCTTTTAGTCTACAGGAGAGATTTTAGTCTACGGGTGGGATTTTAGTCTACAGGATGGATTTTAGTCTGCAGCAGGGCTCTACAGGAGGAATTTTAGTCTACAGGATGGATTTTAGTCTACAGGAGGGATTTTAGTCTACGGGGGGGATTTTAGTCTACAGGATGGATTTTAGTCTGCAGTAGGGCTCTACAGGAGGAATTTTAGTCTACAGGATGGATTTTAGTCTACAGTAGGGCTCTACAGGAGGAATTTTAGTCTACAGGAGGGCTCTACAAGAGGTATTTTACTCTACAGGAGGAATTTTAGTGTACAGGCTGGATTTTAGTCTACAGGAGGGATCTACAGAAGGAATTTTAGTCTACCGAAGGGATTTTGGTTTTGTTCAGGATACTGCTTCTGGAGTTCTGCACCTTCACATTCAGACTGGCTTTTTGCTCTTTAACTGCTCACTTGGTCTCCACCAATCAGAATTCCCTTAAAACTACAAAGCATGTTTCTTCAATTAGCTAAAAAAAGAAACAAAACACATCCTGGCTTACATGTGGAAATGAGTATAGGAAGATTATAATGATTATGATCTAGTGCAATAAACCGCTGCCTGTTTACAGCTACAGAATCAAGGTTTCTTCCTTGTGCAGTCCTTGTGCACTCTCTTGTGTACAGTCCTCCTGAGAACTCATTGCTCCTCCTATAAGAACGCACTGCCTCCTCCTATAAGAACTCATTGCTCCTCCTCCTATGTGAATGCATTGCTCCTTCTATAAGCTCACAGGGGGTCTTTGGTAGCCTTAGGGAGCCGTTAGCCTCAGGGAGGGGCTGTTCCTAATGGCTGAGTGAACGCTACTTACTGGCTGAGTTTAATCGCTTTCCTTGATTGTGTCTGTCTTAGCTGGTCAAAAACACTTCAACTAGAGGCTTATTTCAGCATTTCTGTTTTCATTGGCATGTCATGTTCAGGACTCACAAACCATTCTGTACTGCAGTTGGGCTCCTGCATTTCCCCTGCATGCAGGATCAGGCCCTTGCATTTCCCCTGCATGCAAGATCAGTACCCTGCATTTCCCCTGCATGCAGGATCAGGCCCTTGCATTTCCCCTGCATGCAGGATCAGGCCCTTGCATTTCCCCTGCATGCAAGATCAGGCCCCTGCATTTCCCTGCATGCTAGATCAGTCCCCTGCATTTCCTTTGCATGCAAGATCAGTCCCCTGCATTTCCTTTGCATGCAAGATCAGTCCCCTGCATTTCCTCTGCATGCAGAATCAGGCCCCTGCATTTCCCTGCATGCAGGATCAGGCCCCTGCATTTCCCCTGCATGCAGGATTGAGCCCCAGCATTTCCCCTGCATGCAGGATCAGGCACCTGCATTTCCCCTGCATGCAAGATCAGTCCCCTGCATTTCCCCTGCATGCAGGATCAGGCCCCTGCATTTCCCCTGCATGCAGGATCAGGCACCTGCATTTCCCCTGCATGCAGGTTCAGGCCCCAGCATTTCCCCTGCATGCAGGATCAGTCCCCTGCATTTCCCCTGCATGCAGGATCAGGCCCCTGCATTTCCGCTGCATGCAGGATCAGGCCCCTGCATTTCCGCTGCATGCAGGATCAGGCCCCTGCATTTCCCCTGCATTTCCCCTGCATGCAGGATTGGGTGCTCACGTTCCCCCTGCGTGTTGTCTCTACAGTATCTGCTGCCCCTCTGTTCTTTCCGGCATCATGCAGCACAGGGGCGTCGTCCTGCTGGCTGGGGGCGTGGCTTCTTTCCCACTGTCCTGTCCTTACCTGTGCTGCACGGGGGTCTCTCTCTCTCTCTCTTTTCACCTACATTCTTTTTGAACAGACTTAGGAACGTCTGTGCATACAACGTACAGTGTAATTAAATAAAATAGATAATATTTAATTGTATAAATGGGGTGTTGAGTTTGGGGGTGTCGGGGACTGAGGCTCTGATCCGTTTCTCCCAGATGCGGTGGATCTGGTTTCCCCGGACGACCTGATGGAGATTGCGGAGGTGGACGAGGGGTTCTGCGTGAGATCGGCCGGCGACGGCCCCCCCTCCATCACGGTCAGCGCCACGCCCTCCGGGGGGGGGGCCAAGAGCTCGGGGAAGAGCCAGCGCAGGCTCGGGGGGGGCAAGGCCAGCAGCCGGGACGGGTCGGAGGGCAGCCGGGATCAGCTGTCCCGCAGGCAGCAGGCGGGGGCGGGCGCGGGGGGGCGGGCCATGAGCGAGAACCTGGAGCTGCTGTCACTCAAACGGCTCAACCTCACCTCCAGCCAATCGGTGCCCAAGCCGGCTGCCCTCAGTCTGTCCCACGCCGGCAGCGTGGTCTTCTCCCGCTCCTTCGAGCAGGTCAGCAACGCGCTGGCGGGAGGCCCCGCCCACGGCCACGCCCACGGCCACGCCCCGCCCAGCCGCTACTCCGCCTGCAGCCTCCAGGAGAAGCGATTGGCCCCCGACCCCCTCAGCCCCGCCCAGCACAAACGCCACTCCCCCAGCAGGAGCATCCACCTCTCCACTGACATTTGACCCCAGATCCTTACCTTACCCCCCCCCCCCCCCTCCCAGCCCGAACTGGTCGTTACTGCCCCCCTACCAGCCAGACCTGCCCCTTACTCTACCCCACTACCAGCCAGAACTGCCCCTTACTCTACCCCACTACCAGCCAGAACTGCCCCTTACTCTACCCCACTACCCGCCAGAACTGCCCCTTACTGGCCCCCTACCTAGGCCTAAGCACGTACCAGTGAGGACCATGGATGCCCCCCCTGCCCCCCCCACCTCTTCCCGCACTGCACTGCCAGCATACCCGCTGCCTAAAGACTTGAGGACACCACTTTCTGGAGTTCCCCTAACTGCCCCAAACTGCCCCACGGAAGCCATGGTTCCCCCCTCGTCCCGCCCAATGTGCTGCAGGCATCCATTAATAAACATGCCTGCAGCCCCGGAACACCCCCCCTCCCCCCCCCACCCCGGCCTGCACTGCCCCCAGTGGCACTGAGCCATAACTACAGCACCTTAGAGCCTGATGCGTGTTGGATAGATAAATCCTCCTTCAGAACCTATTTTGAGTGCAGTCCATGTGTTTGATACCCCCCACCCCAGGTACTGTGCAGGTATTATTACTGTACTATTTAGGTATTATAAATGATGTATATTTTTGACCTGCGAGGTACTCTGTGTGCTGTTTTTACACGGAGGGCGATGTGTAGCTGTAGTATTTCTGAATGTTCCCGGGCTGTCGGAGAACATTGCGAGACGCGGTGTGTGCGATGGAATGTTCCGGTGAGAGACACTAGCGTTGGGAAAAAGGACAGGCGCACTGTTTTATAAATATATATAACGAGGGCATAAATCCGGAAGTCACTCCTGTTTGCAGTACAGCACAACGTGTGTTAACAGTACACTGTAAACCACTCCTGCAGTAGAGCATTGCTCTTTTTTCCCTTTAGCCCGAAAAGCCCTATAAAATTAGGAACCAAAAATAAGTCCTTGTTTACATGAGCAACTGGTGCAGTCATGCAGTAGAAGCAATACCACTGTCATGCTCCCGAGTCCTGTGGTTTGTATCTCGGACTTCTGTGGCCAGGGTTCGGAGATTAGTGTTATTTTGTATGCTGTAAAAGACAGAGGAAAGGCAGTATTACATTGCCATGGAAACTTTTTAAGAGCACAGACATCCCAGAAAGCCAAACTTCTTTCCTTTCGCCCATTTTCATTTATTCTTATTCAGTCCTTTTCGTCTTTTTCCTATTTTAAATTTTTACAATGGTCTGGTGTTTGTTTACTTGGTTTTCCATCTTTTTCTCGTAAAACATGACGTGAAACCAAGCACTGTGGTACATTATCGTCGGTTTAAGAAAGATTTCCTCCTTTTTCGTCAGTTTTGGTAAACTTAGAGAAACGTGTGTATTAGGTACATTTCCAAGAGATGTCATATTTTTGTGAATAAGTGAAAGAATAACAATCAAAATCTGTATTTTTGTTTACAGAAAGTGGAAATACTCTTGTGAATTGTACAGATTATTGTACTAAGGTTTTTTGCATTTTGTCTGAAAATAACTGATTGCTATCGCTTCACAAAATAAAGTGTTTATATATTTCAAACATTCTAGTGGTGTGATCAGCGAAGTGGTTTGACCTGTTCGCGCAGGTGAGATTGCTCAACTCAGGTATTCACTGCTCCTGCAACCAAACTATGAGTGGAAACAACAAACTGTTCTAGCTTCATTAGTGGACGATACATGACAACTATGCCACATGCGGAGTTTCTGAGTGCCGCCATTGTTGCCTAGGTGATCCATTTAACAAGACCGCCCTCCCTGCAGTCTCATCTGGAACTACCCCCCCAACCCCCCAAAATACCCTTAACACTAGAGAGCCCAGAGCGACACCATTGGGCTCTGGAGACTTTAAAGTTAAAATTACTCCAACGCCGTAAATGCTGTATCCTCCTCCTTCCACGACTTTCCTAAATATTTGGGCTTAAACTAACTGTTTTTAAAATTAAAAAAAGAATAATTCACTCAGTAAAGAAATACAGCCAGTCTGCCATTTTCTTCACAACCCCCCTGCTAGACAATAGACAACAACAGGTGCGTTCACCCAGGTGCAAACATGGTGCTGTCTACTCTACTCAGCAATAGAATGATCGGTGCTTGGATACAAATTTCCAAATAAAGCCCTATCGAAACTAACTTCACATGTATAATCACACGAAAGCTGATAAAGCCTTTAGGGTGGGGATGAAAGGAACGATGATAGAAACGATGGGTTAGAACTCCACGGAGATGATGTCACCGACATATTTTTGGGTTTTCATTAAAACTTGAGACTTTGAATGAACACTTTTCACAGTGTTCCTGTTGTACGCCTCAATACATATTCCCTTAGCTTATATAAAAAAGACTTCTATAAATACTAACATTGAAATTGATTCAGTTGTGTCCTTTATTTCAAGAAAATAGTTTTGCAATATATGGTTTCCTAATCTTTATGAAATTAGGTTGCTATTGGTGCAGAAATTGTCGCGCATAATAAACTTTGAATTTGTCACACAACAAACTTTTGTTCATGTTACTGCCACCTACTGGTAGAATTTAGGAATTGTATATTGTGTAGATGCAGTGATATATTTACTGTGTGGCAAAGGACTTGCCTAGGTTTTCTTGTTTGACTTGATGTGCACGTTGCCCTGCTGAATTACATTGGTGTTTGTGTACTTGCACACAATTAATAACCCATTCCAGACCTAGTGAAAATTCCCAGATTCTACCAGCAGATGGCAGTCACATGAACAAAAGTTTGTTGTGTGATCATGCTATATCACACACCCTCGGTCTGTCCAGCTGCGTGTGTGTATGAGTGTGTGTGTGTGTGTGTGTGTGTGTGTGTGTATGTGTGTGTGAGTGTGTATGTGTGTGCAAGCGTATGAGTGTGTGTGTGTGTGTGTGCAAGCGTATGAGTGTGTGTGAGTGTGTGTGTGTGTGAGTGTGTGTGTGTGTGTGTGTGTGTGTGTGTGTGTGTGTGTGACAGCCCTCAGTCTATCTGGCTTCACTCTGGAGCCCCTGGTCTCTGAAGGGCGTTAAAACTAAAAATAATAAAAACACCTCAACTGGTTTACGGACAGCTTTCTTTTTTCTGCTTGATACACACAAGCACACACACTTACAGGTATGTGTGTCACACTAATTGCAGGCGTGTGTGTGTGCTTATATGTGTGCGTACGTACATGCATACATGCGTGTGTGCGCCTGTGTTTGCGTGGACAAGAGAAATAAGTTGTTTTTCTGTTGTATTGTTGTGTCTGAATTAGGTGTGTATGTGTGGAGTGGTCTGTTTGAGGGATTCCTGTGATGGGGTGCACGCAGACTGATGCCTATTGGATAAAGAGCTAGGAATTCATCGGCTAGACTCTCCTATGGGAGTGGAATTGAACCTGTCGCCCCAGTAACATGCTTTTCCTCTTTTCTGTCAGAACTCATTTTCTTCTTATTGCTGTGTGCCGATTTGAAATACAACTGAATGATATTAAAGTGCACCTTATTTGATCTGTTATAGGTGGTGCAAGGGAACGCGCTCACTTATGCACATGCACACGCCTTTGTGTGTGTGCACACATGCATGCACTTTCATACATGCACACAATCATGACACACATGCTCCACACAATGCATTCATACATTTATGCATATATACACACAGGCACATGTATGCACACACAAAAAAAACAGACTTGCATGCACACACTCAGTTGCACAAACTCACGCATAGTCTTCAAACACGGTAAAATTCAGCCCATTCAGTGTCTTCCTCAAATGGACCTCATCTTCTTCCTGTCTGACCAGTCATTTTCTGTTTCATATTATTTCCCGTCACGCTATGTGGAGCGAAGTGCCTTGCAGTTCCTTATGCTGCCACCAGAGGGTGGACTTACCCAAGAATTCGTAATGAAAAATAAAACCACTTTACAGTTTGGTGTATTTATTTTACCACTAGGGGGCAGGAGAGAATGCGTCAACAATGAATGGGGCTGTGTTTAAATCAGCGTCCATACTACTGCGTCCTTAAAGTATGTACTGTCTGCTAAGCATGCTGCAGCTTTTAGTACAGGGCAGGACGCAAAAAATGCCACCATGCTATTTTAGCTGTTCTATGGGAGTGTCATAAATCATCGCAAACCTGTTTGCACTCTGATTCTGTCGGGGGAAGAGTAAGCCTTCTGTAAACAGTGTGAGGTCAGTTTTAATGATGTACCATAAAAAGTAGACCACATACAGTACATTTATTTGCAGTCCCGTTGTCACTGATATTTCAATTTCCTGCAGCCCATCTGTGTTTGTTCGTTTTTATGGAATATGACTTCAAGCTGCGTGTCATATATCAGAGACCAAAGCGTTCATTTACTTTTATTTTTGTGTACCTAACTTCTGTGTACTTAGCAGCTTTGTAAAAAAAAAAAAAGTATACTCAGTGTACTCAACAGTAGACAAGTATGCTGATTTAGACACAATGAAACAAAAATTCTAGTCTTGCGCATTATACTATTAATACTAGTCTTGAGATATTTGACTTATTTTCAGATACCATTTAAAACAGATATTTTGGAAAAATGACCACAACATTTTTTCAACGAGAATTTTGATTTTAAAAATCTTGAAATTTGCACTTTATTCAAATATCTTATTAGTATTCACTTATGGCATTTCTAAAAAATATCAAAACGGTGAATTATACTAGTAATTTCTTAACCATCCTCAGCCAGTTGGCATCAGATAGTTCCAGGTAGTGAATATCATTAATAATTTAGGGTGTTGCACCTTAATATAATTGATATTTTAAATTAAATTGATGAAATGTTGTTATGTGAAGAAATTTACAGTTACTATTTCCATGTGATGTTAAAAGACATGATCTGGAATATTACAGAAAATGCAATGTATTTGATGCATTTATAGAGTCTTTTATTTTGTACACTGGAGCACGGCTTACCTACAATTCTTTTTTTTTTCTTCTAATAATGATGCACATATAGACATGAGAAAGGACTGTTTTAGTTTTCTACCTTTGACAAAATTAAATAGTCATTTCCAGTAAAGAGACATTTGTCTTTTGGGTCATTATTCTGAACTTATTCCACTACATTTCATAGCGTGGATACCATTCATAGCCAAATGCAGATATTGTTAACAGTTTAGTGTGGATACCATTCATAACCCAGTGTGGATGTAAAAAGATCCTGTCGAAAGTAATGTCCTACTGACTTAAGACCTGTCAGTATAACATCATTATTTTTTCTACATCAGTGCACAATGAAATTAGGTTAATTGTAGTGCTTTCTGGACAGTGGTTTTTAAGTTTAAAAAAGGTGATTTTAAGCCCCCTTTCCCATTGGCTTCCATTCATTTTGGGCCTCATGTACTCTTACAATCTTCTGCCCTCTAGGGACAGTTATAGTGTACTGCAAACAAAACGAGTTGAATGGGATTAAGAGTGGGAACAATAATCGTTAAAAAGGCGGTCCTCCACACAGTTCACGATTGTCATTTCAAGTGTGAAATATGAAGCCATTTAAATGTTGAGAAATGACTCCTTTTTTGAAAAAGTCCTGCGCAAAAGAGTAATAGAAAATACATTTAAAAATTTTGAATTTGTTGAGACATTGAAATGATTGTTTCAGTTTCACACAACCAGGAAAAAATAGAACAAATAAAACAGGCACAAGTTTAGCAGTATCACACCAGGATGTGGAAACAAAACTTTTATTAACCCTACAACTTTGATCAACAGGTAGAAATGTGCAGTGTTTTCCTGTGTGTGAGCACATCTGTGTGAGTGTGTCTGTGAGTGTGTGGTGTGTGTGTGTAATCATTTTTGAGAGTTTTATTTTTAAAGGAACGACTCCGTGAGGAGGCCGGTGAATCTCAGCGCCGTTGGTATTCCTCGTCCGTTCTGCTCCAATCGTACAAATCTACGAGGGGAAAAAAACGAACAGGAAAGCCTTTATCACAGGGAGCCACTCTGAGGTCCAACAGCGGGCAGCTGGATACGCGTTTACATCGAGGAAGGATGGGAATCAGAAGTGATTCAGACGGTGTACACCTGTGTGAACGCCTGTGCGTATACCTGTGTGTACACCAACGTGAACCACCTGTCTGACCACCTGTGTGAGCATGTTGAATCAGAAATAGAAACGTGTTTTAGGTCTGACATCCGCAGCGCATTCACGTGCATGACGCTGTTTTTATAAAACATGCGCATGTGTTTATGTGTGTGTGTGCGCGTGCATATTTATGTGGATTGCTACATATGTAGGTGTGTTATCTGTACACAGGTTAGCATTTGTGGGTTTTCCTGTATTTATGCACAGGTGAGCATGGTGTGAATTTGTGCAGTGGTGTGTGTGTGTGTGTACAGGTGTGTGTGTTCCTCACCTGGCTCCTCTTGGCTCCTCTTTCCCATCAGTCCCACAAAGGAGTTGAGCTTGTGCCCTGAAAACATCATTCAGACTTTCATTAGATCTCCTCCTCCTCCCCCATTCCCCACTCACTCCCTCCATTTACTCACTCACTCCATCATACACACTCCACTCACACACACACCCACACACTGTTTCTCAGACCCACACACACTCACACACATTCTCTCTCTCTCTCACACATACACACACACTCCCTCTCTCTCACACACACACACACTCTCTCTTTCTCACTCTCACACACACTCTCTCTCTCTCTTTCGCTCTCTCTCTCTCACACACACACACTCTCTCTCTCTCTTTCTCTCTCTCTCTCTCTCTCTCTTTCTCACTCTCTCTCACACACACTCGCTCTCTCTCTTTCTCTCTCTCTCTCTCTCTCTCTTTCTCACTCTCTCTCACACACACTCGCTCTCTCTCTTTCTCTCTCTCTCTCTCTCTCTCTTTCGCTCTCTCTCTCTCACACACACACACTCTCTCTCTCTCTTTCTCTCTCTCTCTCTCTCTCTCTTTCTCACTCTCTCTCACACACACTCGCTCTCTCTCTTTCTCTCTCTCTCTCTCTCTCTCTTTCTCACTCTCTCTCACACACACTCTCTCTCTCTCTTTCTCTCTCTCTCTCTCACACACACACACACACACACACACTCTCTCTTTCTCTCTCTCTCTCTCACACACACACACACACACACACACTCTCTCTTTCTCTCTCTCTCTCTCACACACACACACACTCACTCCCTGTCTTAAAGACCCTGTGTGCAGCGGAGGGGGGGGGGGGCAGATCTGGGATGTTTCCGGTGGAAAGGCGGTCGTGCTGAACGGGGGCGGGGGCTGTGTGGGACACCCCCCGCAGCGCGAGCTAATGAGTCACCCGCCAATCCGAAAACCCCCCGCCCCGGGGAGCCGCTCCGGGGCTCGGGCGCCCTCCCCAAACGCAGCGGGGTCTCGGATGCTCCCCCGGAGCTCGGCCCACTTCAGGCGCGAAGCCACTTCGCTTTGTCTTGGTTACGGTTGCCGGGGGTGCATTCTCAGAGGGGGGGGGGGGGGGTCACTTTGGGACGGCTCCCTGCCGCAGGTGCCTTATTTTTGGGTTTGTCGCCACTGTCAGCTGACTGTTATGAAGCCTGCGTGCCGAGCCCCCCCCCCCCCCCCCCCCCCGACAGAACAACGTTTATTATCGCCCCGCTCGCGAGAGGGAAATGTGGCGGCTAATTTGAGAAAGCGCTCGTACTCCTGCAGGAATCACCTCTCAGTGGGACACAGCTACTGCAGGCCCGCCTGATTAACCCACGCCTGTCCTGGGACAAATGGGTGGATGGGCTGCTCTGTCTCTGGAGCCTTATCAGGAACCCCCCTCCCCCCTCTCTTCCACCCTGCTTTTCTCTCTCTACCTCCCTCTTCTCCTTTCCCTCTCTCTACCTCTCCCTCTTTCCTTCTCTCTACCTTCCGCACCTACTTCTCTCTACTTCCTTCTCCCAATTTCCCTCTCTCTACCTGTCCCTCTTTCACTCCACCCTCTCCTTTACCCCTCTCTCTTCACCTCTCCCTCCTTCCCTCTCTCTACCTCTTCAACTCTTTCCCTCTCTCTGCTTTCCTTCTCCCCCTCTCTTTACCTCTCCTCGCACCTTCTCTGTCCCTCCTTATTTTCACCCATATTCTGTATCCCTGCACTTCTGACTCTTCCTATGCTTTCACTGTCCCTCCTCTCATTCTTCTTCCAGTTTATCTTTACACCTCTCTCCTCCACCACCATCTATCTACCCTTTGCCCCGTTCTTCAACCCCACTCCAAATTCTCCCATGCTCCCTCCTGTGTTGCACTTATACCTTCAATTCCCCCCTCCCCCCTCGCCTCTCTCTCTCTCTCTGGATCAGTCTGGTCAGGCCCACAATACCACAGTGTAGAGCTCAGTGGCATGTAATAAAATCCATGTCGTTATTTGCAGTTTAAAATCTGTCTCTTACGCTGCGATCAAACGCCGCGAGCTACGTAGCGCGTCAGTTTCCCTGAATCGCGTGACCGCCTATTAAAGCTCGCGCACTGGCCCATTATCAGAGAGGCGCGCGCCGGAGTAGTGATCGCGCCACGGTCCAGGACTCACTTTTGCGGGTCATCTGTGCATTTGCCGCTGTGGAGACAGGAAAGAGAGAGGAGGAGAGAGAGCTTCAGTCTGCCAGTCATAATAAATGAATGCAACAGTTAATGTAGGTTTCACTTTAACACACAGGCAATGTACAGGTTTTAAACCTGAAATGATGAGGTGTCACGTGGCTTTATATAAAACCGACAAAAAAGGTCGTAATTCTACGTGAGCCAATTTGTAATGGTGGCTGTTAACGGGGGAAAAACCTTTTACGCACATTTCCGGAAGCACTCGCGGCCAGAATTATAGGTAGACTTTAAAGTGAGGAAACGTGTCACAATAAAAAAAAGATAAAAACTGAATGAAATATAATGTGAAGAGATATTAATGTCGACAGATAGAGAGGGGGTTGGGGTGAGGGGGTCGCTGAGGAGGTATTTATGTCTGAACAGATCATCTGAAATGGTGCTGAACAGAAAATAAATGCGCGTACCGGAAGACCTCTTTCCCATTAACCCAAAGAACTGGTGCGGCCGCGGCTTCCTCGTCATCCTTCTCAGGATCTCCTGAAACTGGCCCGCGGGAAACCAGTCGTCCTGCGTGGGGTGGAAGGTGGTGGGGTGAGGTGGGGTGGGGTGGTTGGGGGGGGATTTCATTACAGTAATACGATACATAGGCAGAGAATCGATACTTTCCTAGCCCGGAAAGCACAGCCTTTTACTTTGCGTGTCTTATATGCAGAGAAAACTTCAACAAACGGGAAAAAACGAGGTAAAGACATGTGTCGCTATTCAGCTCTCTGAAATATAACTTCTCCCGAGCACGTGCCATTTTAATACATTTTATAACGTCCGAAATTAACTTATATGGAATATCACTTCATAAGAGTTGAGATTAAGTGCCCTTAAAGCACTTCAATAATTATAATTTCAACTGTTTTTTATATAAAGGCTTTCCTCTTAACCTTCATACATTCGAGTGATCCAACCACGTGACCATATATAAAAATATAAATCCATAACAACTCGTTCGAATTACAGCAAGCGCCGAGGGAGACCAATGCGCAATGTCCAAGACCGGCGGTTTGCGAGGAGAAAGCAGCGGGCTAATAGAATTTCAGAGCTTGGCTGCCGGCCAGCCCGCAATGTCAAACATAAAACGTGCGCTACATCAGAAAAGAGGTTGCCCGGGAGAAAAAGCAATCGGCGACACTAACACTCAGTGACATACAATCGCGCTCTATTGATTTATGAATATATCTGAGCCCTAATAGATCTCACGGGTCTGTTTTGCATTATGCTTTGCCAAGCGCAATGTTTGACAAACATTGTGGATAAAGCCAACACACTTGTTGAGCTTCGAAACGTGATACCGTTATTCAGAACGAATATGAATTATAACAAATATACGAAACCAGTTTTTTAAGCATGATATTTTTGTGGGATGCGTTTGTAATTTGAGTGACGAGGAACTCAAGGTATCAGCCAGGTAGATTTCTGTTCGGCTACTCGCATTGAGAACAGGTGAACAAGTTTTTCCAAATAAGAAAAAAAAACATTCCGTAGCTAAACTAAAAAGCACACTGTAGAAACTCTGGGGACTAAGCTAGAAGACTTGTAGTAAATATCGTATAAGTACCTCTTATTCATGCATTACATTACATTACATTACAGGCATTTGGCAGACGCACTTATCCAGAGCGACGTACTACAAAGTGTATAACCAGGAACAAGTGTGTCGAAAACCCTAGATGCGGTAAATCGTAAATTATGTAAACTATCACATTGTGTACAGACATGCAACATGTTGCAAAACGTAAAATATAGGCTACAACTTGCAATTACAATTAGAATGATTTTTGTGTGAACATGTTTTAACGGTCAAAACAAGCAGATTATTTCTGGAGAATACTCAGATAAATTGAGCCATTGGTTTACGCACTGGCACGCGAAGCAAGAAAAGAGATGGAACACTTACCTGTAATTCTTTGCTTCTCGTCCAGTAATTGAGATCATCATCAGAACTCATTTCTTCGCAAAAGATTTCAGCCAGAACAAGAAAAACGACCGCGAGACAGAGGAGTAATTTCATGTTGCCGCGGTCGCGTGACGCGTAAAACCTCTCTTTCCCACTTCTGTCCCACTATGATTGAATAAAACGCGTCAGGGAACGGTCTGTGTTTGTCAGAGTTCGTCGAACGACGACGTATCTTTATTTTCTAACGACGAAATATTAAATAATGTCGACTTCAACGAGAGCAACAGGATCCTTTGCCGAGGTTCACGTTATGTTCTGGTGCGTAAAGAATTCCGTTTGTTCAGGCTTTCGCTCCGTGTGGCACTCGGCTGATCGAAGTCCTCTCTACACGGCGCGAAGGCGTGCGCAAAATGGGAAACTGACTGTTTCCCGCCACTTCACTTGCTCCTGTTGCGTCTTCTGACAGCACTTGAGTATCTGCCACTTTTTATACCAAGAGCTTGGCAAGTGGCAGGTATCTGAATTTCCTATAAATCAATTAACGCAGTTTAATTTCTTTGGCAGGTGGTTTCGGCGGCGAGCTGAATGACTAATTTCCGTTCTTATGGTTTACATACGTTCGATGCTGGTATAACGTCGCCTCGTGGCCTTTCCTGGCGCTGGAGTCAGCGTGTCTCGTGTAATTGGGATGTCAATGTCATCTCAACCAAGAAAAAAAAAAAAAAAAAAAACCTTGGTGACGCACAAGGAGCTCAACTTCTACGTAGATTAAATGACAGTGGCATCGTGCAGAATGTTTAATGCCTGCTAGTCGTAAATAAAAATATATTTCATGTATTTGACAAAAAGAACATGATGTGGCATGAGAACGAACGAAAATCAACGTTTTTGCAAGCGCTTTAATGCAATCATAAGGTACCAATTGTTGAGTGCCCGGGTTACATTTTTAGTACACTTCTATATTCGGTTTTTCAGTGTTCAAGTGGCGATGTGAATTAAATGCGCGTTCTACAGGCAAACACGTTATTTTATAGTAAAAATCTGTTGCGGTTTCATTCTGAGAAAGTGGTCAGTGGCTGGAAGGAAATCATCAGTTATGTTTCAATTATTACCTACAGAAAGTGTCATTAACTGGTCATTTTCAGTTACAACACAAACTAATTAAACAAAATGACAGATATTCTAAACAAAACAAATCTTCCTTACAAACTCTATACCATCATTTTGTAGCCCAGTTCCCCTTTGGCAGACAGTGCTCTACACTGAATTTCCCCTGATGTTCCATCTTCGAGTCAGCCATTTTGGGCTTCTCACACTTAAGATCTCCCTCCATATTCAGTCTTATTCTTGATCATGTACTGTAGCATAGAAAGAGAGAGAACAACCGAGAACATTTGTTTGCTGGAGTGAAGCTTTTGAATTAGAAATCAAACGAAAAGCATTTGTCTAGCTCATTCAGAGAGGCCGAATCAACCAATCAGCCGTCACGGCAAACAACGTCTATATCTCAGCCATTTTGAGTGCAGCCACCGCTGTTTTACTTCTTCACCCTGCTTCACCTTTTTAACAAAGATAAAAAGGGATGCTCACAGGTGACAGTGTCAGCAGGTAGTACCTGTTGATGCAGGACAGACACAGATATATTCTACCAGCTGCAATCTACCTGCATTACCATATTAAAAATATGAATGTTTGATTTGCTAGGTTACTTTTTTTCTTTCTGTGAATGCATTCACATTGGACTGGTATGAAACACACTGGTCTCCAGTGTGTACACACAGGCACCGAATCTGATCCTTCCTCGTGAGCCTACCGTTTGACTGTCACTTATAAATATACGCTGTGTAAAATGAGTGTGGGGGCAGCAAGCAGGTTGCCCCCTATCCACCCCCGCCCCCCCCCCCC
>CM077291.1:59075205-59080205 GCA_039654925.1 Anguilla pacifica | reverse complement strand
GCTACTGTCTGTGATGGTCACGGTCGCCCTTGGATACAAGGCTTTCTCGGAGTGAGGTCCCTGATAGGCCGCCTCTCCTGAGAGGTGAGAAGTGCTGACAGCAGAGAAGAGAGCTCTGCACTGGGGCTCCCCTCCGAGAAAGTCACCTCCCCCAGCCCTGCTCACATCCACCTGCTGAATCTCAGCCACCTCCCCCAGCCCTGCTCACATCTACCTGCTGAATCTCAGCCACCTCCCCAGCCCTGCTCACATCTACCTGCTGAATCTCAGTCACCTCCCTCAGCTCTGCTCACATCCACCTGCTGAATCTCAGCCACCTCCCCCAGCCCTGCTCACACTCACCTGCTGAATCTCAGCCACCTCCCCCAGCCCTGCTCATATCTACCTGCTGAATCTCAGCCACCTCCCCCAGCCCTGCTCACATCTACCTACTGAATCTCAGCCACCTCCCCCAGCCCTGCTCACATCTACCTGCTGAATCTCAGCCACCTCCCCCAGCCCTGCTCACATCTACCTACTGAATCTCAGCCACCTCCCCCAGCCCTGCTCACATCTACCTGCTGAATCTCAGCCACCTCCCTCAACCCTGCTCACATCTACCTGCTGAATCTCAGCCACCTCCCCCAGCCCTGCTCACACTCACCTGCTGAATCTCAGCCACCTCCCCCAGCCCTGCTCACACTCACCTGCTGAATCTCAGCCACCTCCCCCAGCCCTGCTCACATCTACCTGCTGAATCTCAGCCACCTCCCTCAACCCTGCTCACATCTACCTGCTTAATCTCAGCCACCTCCCCCACCCCTGCTCACACTCACCTGCTGAATCTCAGCCACCTCCCCCAGCCCTGCTCACATCTACCTGCTGAAGCACAGCCACCTCCCCCAGCCCTGCTCACATCTACCTGCTGAATCTCAGCCACCTCCCCCAGCCCTGCTCACACTCACCTGCTGAATCTCAGCCACCTCCCCCAGCCCTGCTCACATCTACCTGCTGAATCTCAGCCACCTCCCCCAGCCCTGCTCTCATCTACCTGCTGAATCTCAGCCACCTCCCCCAGCCCTGCTCACATCTACCTGCTGAAGCACAGCCACCTCCCCCAGCCCTGCTCACATCTACCTGCTGAAGCACAGCCACCTCCCCCAGCCCTGCTTACATCTACCTGCTGAATCTCAGGGTGGATGCTCACATCCAGCAGCTGAATCTCAGGGTGGATGCTCACATCCAGCAGCTGAATCTCAGGATAGCTGCTTATATCTACCTGCTGAATCTCAGGATGGATGCTCACATCCAGCAGCTGAATCTCAGGATAGCTGCTTACATCTACCTGCTGAATCTCAGGGTAGCTGCTCACATCTACCTGCTGAATCTCAGGGTGGATGCTCACATCCAGCAGCTGAATCTCAGGATAGCTGCTCACATCCACCTGCTGAATCTCAGGGTGGATGCTCACATCCAGCAGCACACTCACTCTTCCCTTCGGGAGACCACAGGATAAGTTCAGCCGAAGACAGACGGCCATGAATATTCATCGTCGGGGAAAACATGGCGAGCGTATATCTGCCGGTGATCAGCATCCTTGCACGTGTGGGAACGTCCCGAGCAGGCACCTGATCTGCATAATGGTGTGGTTTCTGCTCATGAATATTTATGAGGTCACTGAAAAGGGGAAAAAGGTGGTCTTTGCAGCAACTCTTTTAGGTAGGGACGGGGGGGACGGAACAGAGAGTTCTGAGAATAACAAGCGGTTAATTCTATCGCAGATTATTTAGACGTTGCCTGAGTATTGCCCTTCGCCTCCTAATATTACATATCAAATTAAAAAATTTTTTTTTTAAACTTCAATGGTGAAGGAGGACTTTCAATGTTAAGGGTAAGGAGCTGAGTATCTGGTTTTTCTGTAGAATCTATGGTTGTATCCTGGTGCTGCTTTCGAGAGTTGTAGTGCATTTACCTGTAGCCAGTGTAACTGGTGTATATTGGGTGTGTGTGTGTGTTTATGTGTGAGAGAGAGAGTGAGGATGTGTATGTGCGTGTGTGTGTGTGTGTGTGAGGTAGAGAGAGAGAGAGAGAGCGTGAGGATGTGTGTGTGTGTGTTTGTGTGAGGTAGAGAGAGAGAGCGTGAGGATGTGTGTGTGTGTGTGTGTTTGTGTGAGGTAGAGAGAGAGAGGATGTGTGTGTGTGTTCTCAGTGTCTCTTGTAAGTGATCACACCTCTATCTGTAACCCCCCTCTGTCTCCCTCACCTAAAATCCCATACCCCCTTTCTCCAGAGCACAGGGGTATGGGGGACCTGCATGTACACACCCCCCCCGCCCCCTCCCCAAAATGACACGTGACTCCCTATCACTGCAGATCCCGTTGGGGGATCGATGCCCTGGGAATCGAAGTGGGGGTTTTTTTTTTTTTTGATGACGCCCCTGACTCCAGCTGCCATAGATATCCTCAGAGCCATAATGGATGCTTAATGCAATCTTCCCATCAGCAGATCAATGCTGAACGCAGACACTGGGTTCACTCCCCTTCACATGGGGAGCACCCTGGGACTGAGTAAAACTCCCCAAGATAATAATAATCATTTTCTCATCTCTTTAAAGGGGACCTGTGGGCAAAGCTGTCCTGGGCTTTTCCTGTTTTGTTTTTTACACACAGGTGAAATTCAGCCATTCTTGTGAACGGTGTGTACGACTGGCTGTCATGGGACCTGACTCACGCCCATCACACTGAAGAAGAGCCAGACCGATTTTCTCCGACATGTCCACGCTTAGCAAGCAGCTAATTTTTTTTTTCAATTTTCCAGGAAGTTAATCTTGATTTTTTTCTGCAATTCCCATGGAAATTAAGCATGCGCTAAGCAGGTCTGTGTGGCGGCCTGCTTGTAAATGCCTCTGCAGAACCGTAAGAGTGGAGGGGAATGCAGGAAGAGCAGCAGTGGCCCCCCAGGACTAGAATGCCCCCCCCCTGCTCTATACTGGGGGTGGGGGGGTGGAGGCTATTACCTGGATCTTGGACTTGATCCCCAGGTAATCCAGGTGTCTGATGGAGGTGTTGTCGCTGGGCCAGTACTGTCTAAGTGCAGCGATGGGGATGCTGTGTTTTAGGAGGTTTGGTATTGAAGATGATAGGTTTAAACTGAAGGTTCTGACTTGGTGAGCACCCCTGCCCCTGTCCCTGCCCCTTACCCTTACCCCACCAAAAATAATTTTTAATTTTGCATGTGCAAACATAAGTGTCAATTGCCTGGTATAAACAGAGCTAACTGTCATTTCACACATTTTAAAACGAGATGGTGAAAACAATCTGCTCACTGCAGCAGATCAATTTCCGCGTTACGGGCTCCTGTTGCGGTCGTGTGCCGAGCGTTAAATATTGGTTTTGGTACCTGTGCATTGGCTTTGTGATATATGGAGATTGTGTCTACGGTGAAACTTCATTTGTGTGTCTGTGTGTCTGTCCCTCACTCTTTCTCTTTTTCTTTTTTTCTACCTCTGTCTTTCTCACGTTTGCTTGTTCGGTGTCTTGTTCTCTTTCGCCCATCTGTTTTTTTCCATCTATCTCTTGTTCTCATTCTGTCTTTCTCTTGCCCTTGTTTTCTGTCTCTCCTCCACCTCCCTTGATCTCTCTCCCCCTCTCTTCCTCTCTCATTTTCTACAATCTCTCTTTCCCTCTTACTCTGACTCAGTCCCCCTATTTTACCCATTGTCTCATTCTCCCACTCACACTCCCCCTCTCTCTTCTTTCTCTATCTCTCTCTTTCCTTCCCTTCTACGTTGCCTTCCAGATGAACTAAGCTTCAAGTAAAAATGTTTTATTTTATTTTTTACTCCTGTAAGTGATTGTTTATTGTTTTTAGCAGTGATAGTTTAACCCTTTCCTCATAAATCCATCTTAAGAGCAACACGATGAGCCCAAGATACAGAATCTGTACTGACACTAGAGGGTTGCAAGTTCAAATCACCAGCGCACGGTGGCTCTTGAACTGCTGAACTATTTTCGGAGAGATTCTGTTTGTGTGTGTGTGTGTGTATGAAGAGGGAAAGAAAGAAAGAGGGAAATGGCTCAGTTCTGAACAATACACAGTGTAAGTAAGGAGTATCACCAGTACACACACACACACACACACACACTATTAAACCTAAAGAGTATTACCAATCCACGCACAGACTGTTAAACCAACTCTGATAGAGTAAACTTTAGCGAACTCATACCAGTTGAATCAACGTTGGAGATGGTGCTGTGTGTGAACAGGCAGACAGCTCTGGGCCGTTTCAGGGCACCGTGGACAGACCCATTTTCTGGAGTCATGTTTGTAATACCTGTGTGGCCTAGCTTATGCTCCGGTGCACTCATAGGCACACCTGTGCTTTCAGGTAGGCCCCGCCCTCAAATGACTTTCCTGTGCCTCATTATGGATTCTTATGTTCTTATGTTCTAGATGGGCTTGAATGGCCTGTTCTCCTCATTATGTGTTCTCATGTTCTAGATGGGCTGAATGGCCTGTTCTCCTCATTATGTGTTCTTATGTTCTAGATGGGCTGAATGGCCTGCTCTCCTCATTATGTATTCTTATGTTCTAGATGGGCTGAATGGCCTGCTCTCCTCATTATGTATTCTTATGTTCTAGATGGGCTGAATGGCCTGTTCTCCTCATTATGTGTTCTAACCCAGAATGGCCTCTTCCTTGTACATCCCTGAACTGTCAACAAACACGTTGGGAGCCGGCGCAATCGCAGCGTGGCGTGATTGATCCAGACGGGCGTCCCGAGGCGGTTGTAAAAGCGATACATCACCCAGAATTAGGGGGGAGGGCGAAGGGCAGGTGGTGCCCTTATCAAGCGAGTGAAAATAACTCATATCCTCGCCGATCGTAAACGTCCGACACGCGCGTCTCCTGGGTACACAGCTCCACGCGCGGCAGACCCGGGGCATCCCGAGCCTGGGGATCAAAAAACCGGCAGAGCGACTGATTAAAAAAAAAAAAAACCCCCAACTGGAAAAATAAAA
>CM077291.1:59037705-59067705 GCA_039654925.1 Anguilla pacifica | reverse complement strand
CAGGATGATTAGTGGATGCACACACGCACGCGCACACACACACACACAAAAACACATCTATATCCCTGGGAAAACTGCTAAATACAAGAGAGCTACATTAAAAATATAAAACATTTTTTTTTACAAATTTGTGGTTGTTGCATTTAGATTTTAGATGGATACAAAATCAGTATTCAAAAAAAAAAATTGTAAAAAATGTATTTGACAAGAATAACAATAAAGTGTAAAGAAAGAGGGAGTTATGATTCCAGTTAGGTTTAGGGGATAAAGGGTTTGATCAAGTTCATTCATTTATTTCACCATGGATGTTAAATTAGCATGATTCTGTGCTCCATTGATCTTGCCTGGTGTAATTGAGCCTGCCATTATGACCAGAAGGTGGGGTTTGCACTTTTTGGGACTATTTCATTAGTTTGAATACACCAGACAAGATCAGTAGAAAATTTGTAGAAACGTATTTGAATCCAAAGCAAATACATATTTGACCCAGGTCTGGTATATGTATAAGTTGTTCGTTTGCAGGCTCCATATTTCTAGTTTGTTTGCAGGCCCCATATTTCTAGTTTGTTTGCAGGCCCCATATTTCTAGTTTGTTTGCAGGCCCCATATTTCTAGTGCCTCAGGTCCCTGGTAAAGGAAGTGAGCTGTGTGTCTGTGTCCCTGTGATTTTTGGATGCTACAGGAAGGATTAGGGTTAGTGTTACGGTTAGATTAGGAAAAATTCTTTCCCAAGTTGCTCCTTATGAAGGAAAAGAAAAGTTGAGAGAAGGCGGCTCAAAAGCCTAAAAAGTCACACAGCAGGTCTTCAGCACGGGTGTGGACCTGACCAGCATCAGCCACTATGGGCTTTTTTTCAATTACAGGCGAGTAGGTCAAGCTGGTCCCGAATAAATATTTGGGGCAAGAAAATACCTCAATACCCAATATCAGTGTCCCAGACGGCCCGTGGTGTGGAAATGATTTAATTACGATGTGGAGTCACGCCCAAATTTCCCGGGGTCCTGTCCGACCCTCGATCCACCGACCAGCGTTTTCAGGATTGTTTTGACAAAAACCCACGGTACCCGGCAACGGGGCCAGGCTACGCATCGCCAGTTCCCGAACGACCGGACGACCTTCTACTCTGGCGCCGTGCGAGGCGTCCCCTCCTTTTCCCCCGCATGGCCAATTCTAACGGCTTTTTTAAAAAAGTGAACTGGCGGCGCGAGGGGAAGCCCGGCGCGCCCCACTTGGCCCGCGGGTGAGTATCCGCTCACTCGCAGCGCGTCGTGCTCACTGACGTTGACACTTCTATAAAAAAGGGGGGGGGGGGGGCTACTCAAGGGTGTCGATTTGGGTCAGTTCATTAGCGACACCGCTAAACGGCTCCCGCCCCCCCCCCCCCCGGCTCTCCAGAGGACCCCGTTACGCAACCACGCGATTAAAAATAGCGTCGGGGACAACATCAAAACATCATTTTATTTCTCTTTTTTCTCTCACTCTCTCTTCAATAACACTTTACTGACGTTACATATTACACTATACAAAGAATATCCTGTAAAAACAACAACAGCACTGTGGACAGTGGAAAAAACCATTAATGAAGGGGAGGGGGGGGGGGGAACTGCCATTTATATACAGCTCTGCAAACCCTGTTATTTCACAAGATGGCCATCAAATAATGAGCTATCGCTGTTATTCTACATGACTTTTTTAATAGTGTAAAGTACAGTGACAGAACAGCGTATATTCCCAAAGAGTATAGTTCTAAGTAATAATAAACAGTGTACTTCCAAGTAATAAATGCAACCAATAGCATGTATACACACACACACACACACATATATATACACACACACACAGTACTCACATTATGCATGCATACCCATATGCTTATAAACACATGCACACATATACATGTATGTGCTTTGTGTACAACACATCACGTATTGAGCATTTTTTATTTTTTGAAGTCTATGATCATATCTGTGGCAATGCCAGTCCTGATATCATTTACTCTCTCTGGATGGATGGCCAACCTGCAAAAAAACCCCCCCAAAAAAACCCCCAAAAGTCTTAAATGTTATGACATGTACACAACCAAAAAAAAAACTCTTTTTTTCCATTGTCATGTTTTTAATATTATTTTCATGTACAACAAAAACTTTCTCTTTTCTAATTAAGAGCAAAACACCGCCGTGGTTTGCAGGACAAATCTCCGGGGACGTAGACAGAATTAGGAACATCAGTCACGCTGGGAATCCGCGTTAAATAATTGACTGTAAATAATTAATTTTCCTCCGGCTGCTCAAACGTTCTGGGCGACCGCGTCCCGAAGACTCCGCTCCCCGAAACAGGAAGTGCAGGGGCGCGCGCAGGAGAAAGCGCGCAAGGTGCCGTGGCGATGATGCAAGCGAGCGGGAATCGCATTAGGAAATATTAAAACGCGATCCAGCCAGCCAGCTGAGTCCGCGGCCGTCGTGAGACTCTCGAAGCTGCGCTCATTATACCGGGAAATAAGACGAATAAAGGTAGCAATTAAATCATAATGTGCTTGAGAACGTTCGACAAAGGCACGCACGCACACGCATGCATACAAACATGCACATAAACACACACATATTTATAATACCATTCAAATTATCTGACTATTTACCATATAACCATTCACATAATTGTTATGGTGAATGTTCTACATTATGTTCAGTGTGATTATATATAGGATTTAAATATGGGCAAAACTTTGGTAGAAGCAAATAGATTGGGGGGATTAGCAGGAAGGAGGTTAGAGATGTCTCAGCATGGCCCCCCCCAATACCCATTTGACCCCCCTTCCACACCCCACACACTCACACACAGGGGGAAAGACAAAAAAGTTTTCTACCGGAATAATTATTTTTGACCTTTTCTTGGCTTTGAACAGACTGATGCTGCCTGTGACATCTGCAAGAATGAGTAGTGGGGAAGTGGGAGGGGCAGGGAGGGGGGCGAGGACACGGGGGGGGGGGGGTGTTGTTTGGGCTGAGGAGGGGAATGAGGGGAGGAGGGAGAGAAACATGAAAAAAGAAAGACACACTTGCACAATGACTCGACCAGGTATCTGAAACAGAACACTTTATTATAATTACGTACTTATTATAATCACAGTCAGTTTGGCAGTTTAACGTTCACGTTCACCGTGGAAACCGTGAGTTGGTTGGGGGAGGTTCCGCTCATGTCCGTCTCTGACCCCCCCCCCCCCCCAGTCCTGTATGTGGAAGTGTGTGATGGGCTGGGAGGCTCCGCCCATGACTCCGCCCTTCCCCCCCCTCACTTCTGCAGGCCGTCCTCTTGTATGTGGAACTGTGGGTTGGGCTTGGTGGACTCCAGCATCAGCTGGTACAGCTGTCCGAACTGCTCGTCCTGGAACTGCTTCAGCTTCTCCTCGGACAGCTCCGCCCCGAACGACCCCCCCGCCCCCCCGCTGGACGCCGAGTCCAACACCTGCGTCTGCAGCGTGTCCCTGTAGCTCTACACGGGGGGGGTGGGGGGGGAGGAACGCACGGTTATAACACTGGGGGGAATCACATGGACCGAAACAACCAAACACAAACCCAAAAATGTCAATCTGTGCTGGGGAGGGAAGGGATTCCGTGCTGCGTTTGGATTGCAGTTCAGATCCGTGAGAAAAACGGAAACGACGCACTGCTGTCTGTAAGCCAGTTGGCGGGTTGGCGTCGCCGTCCTTTCGGTTCACATTAAAATTAAAGTTTCAGATTCAAATTCGAACGCAACTGAAATTTTAACTTCCTACTTCCCTACTTTGTCTGTCTCTTGAGGAAGGAGTGAAATGAAGGCCTTACAAAATGGCCTTCTTGACCCTCCCAACCTCCAGCCCCCCCCTCCACTACCCACCCCGTCCAATAGATGACCATCCTTCGTGAAATTAAAATTTGAGGTGAGGGGGTGCGGATCAAAGCTGGGGGGCGGGGGGGTGTAAGGACACGATCTGGCGCCAGGTGTGGGCAGTAATCGGTTCCCTGCCTTACACCTGACCCGATTGCTGGATTTTTGGGCTTATCGGGGCTCGCAAACTTTCAGAGAGCGACCCGACTCTGCAGCTGAGGAGAAGGGGAAAAACAGCGATTCAGCACAGAAGGACTACCCAAACAAATAAATAAATGCATTAATTAAATAATAACAGCATTAACAGCAGTGCTAATGAGCTCCAGGATTCACTAACACAAATTTACTGGATATTCAGAGCTACATTGCCACACATTCTGCCGTTATAATATCCCAAAACAGGCTCCCCGGTCTTAGCTCATATAAATATATGCATCCGGTGAATGCATGAACAAGGTTTTTATGTATAAACTAAATGTGTTTGGAGCGCCCTGTTAGCGCCAGGAGGCTAGCCCACTGAGCCGGTGGACACGCGGATGGAGATCAGGGCAGTTTGTCTTCATCTGATTCTACGCCTGAGAAACGGAAAATCTGACTTAAACGCCACTTAAGTATCACATCGCCAGAGAGCTGCGATAAACCCACTGGGGTGACACCCCGTCAATCACAGAGCCAGTGGATGCCGCGGGGGCAGCTTGCAGCTGCTGACATGAAATCCTTCTTTTTCCCTCCCCTGTGTTTGACAGAGGAGCCCGAAATATCTTCTGGTGCAACAGAACGTGCTTGAGCAATGACCTGCATGTCTCTAAAGCACAACCTGAAAGACTGGCGATTCCCTAAAGATGGGCAATTCTCCAAATATGGGAGATTCTCCAAAGATGGGTGATTCTCCAAAGAAAGATGGGCGATTCTCCAAAGATGGGAGACTCTTCAAAGATTCTCCAAAGACGGGTGATTCTCCAAAGATGAGAGATTTTCCAAAGACGGGTGATTCTCCAAAGAAGGGTTATTCACCAAAGTCAGGAGATCCTTCAAAGATGGTAAATTCACCAAAGACAGGCGATTCACACCAAAGATGGGAAATTCACCATAGACAGGCGATTCACACCAAAGATGGTAAATTCACCAAAGACAGGCGATTCACACCAAAGATGGGAAATTCACCATAGACAGGCGATTTACACCAAAGATGGGTGATTCTCCAAAGATGGGCGATTCTCCAAAGATGGGCGATTCTCCAAAGATGGGCGATTCTCCAAAGATGGGCGATTCTCCAAAGATGGGTGATTCTCCAAAGATGGGTGATTCTCCAAAGATGGGCGATTCTCCAAAGATGGGTGATTCTCCAAAGATGGGCGATTCTCCAAAGATGGGCGATTCTCCAAAGATGGGTGATTCATAGGCCCTGCCATCTTTGGCTCATGGCCCATAACTGACTAATCCTTCGGCGAGGATGGGTGTGGCTTTATAAGAAATTGCACTGACATTGTAGAGGCTGACGTGACGGCCAAAGTTCTCATTCACAAAAAAAAAACCTACAACACAGAAAAAACACGGCGAGACATTAAGAATGAAATAAATAAACTAAATAAATTTCCTTGAACGGAACGTCTGGCCAATTCAATTAGGGCCCTCTCGGCGTCCAGTCGAAATGAAAGATGACCACTTCCTGCTCTGTGTAATCCAATCACATTTGGCAGGCGCCCAAATGCACTCGCGCACGGTGGAATGAGACTGTGGGGGAATCTGTCACGAGCCGGGTATCAAGAGGGGGGGGGGGGGAAGTGGAAAAAAAAGGAAAGAAAAGCTCAATTCTGTGTCCTTCCAAAATATCCCAGTGACCTGTAACTGGGGACTGCCCCAAAACTTCAATCAGTACCCAGCATGCCACGCTTGCTGCCTGGTTACCGGAGTGGGGGGGGGGCTGCGGGTGGCGATTGGTGCCACAGGACTGGTGTGTGTTGCCTCAGGTGATGATACTCTTCAGCTTCTCTACCACAGCTACCTGGTGCTAACCCCCCTCTTACCCCAACTGCCCCCACCCCCCCAAGGGAATGCGCTCTGTTTGGATTCTGCAGGAGCTAGCGAGTGCTAAAGGGATTAGCCCCATCACTCAGCATCTAAAATCACATTTAGGAGGTGTGTGTGTGTGTGTGTGTGTGTGTGTATGGGAGGGGGGTGAGGGGGGTGTGGGGTGTGTGCGTGTGTATGGGAGGGGGATGTGGGGTGTGTGTGTGTGTGTGTATGTGTGTGTGGGAGGGGGGTGTGTGTGTGTGTGTGTGTGTGTGTGTGGGAGGGGGGTGTGTGTGTGTGTGTGTGTGTGTGTGTTTGTGTATGTGTGTATGGGAGGGGGGTGTGTGTGTGTGTGTGTGTGTGTGTGTGGGAGGGGGGTGGGGGGGGTGTGGGGTGTGTGTGTGTGTGTGTATGGGAGGGGGGTGTGGGGTGTGTGTGCGTGCGAGGTGGTGGGGTGCATGCGTGTGAATTTGTAAATTACTGGTGGGAGAGACGGAAAGATGGAGCTCAAAGAGGTGAGACTGAAGTGTAGAATACAGAAGGAACTACAGCCTCCCTGTTATAAAGCCTCACCATTCTTTCACAGCCTCCAACAGACCGATAACTACAGACAGATAACTACAGACTGGCGACTACAGACTGATAACTGGACTGATAACTAAACTGGACTGATAACTACAGAGTAATAACTGGACTGATAACTACAGGTTGATAACTACAGGCTGATAACTCAAGATGTTCAAACTGCACCTGCGCTCAACAACCCCTTTATCTGACTTGAGTGTCATCGCTTGTTCTGCATCCAACACTGCACCCTAAAATCCATCTTCTGTCCACTCCACACCCTCAAACCTCCCTTCTGCAGTAACCATGGGCCCCCGAACCGCGATACTGTAGTTATGTTTCCCCACTCCATCCGGTAGCTGCGACTCCCGATAGCTTAGCATCGCGGCTCTTCACCCGAGCCTTCCCGTGTCGGTTTGTGTACGTCTCTCTGGATAAGAGCGTCTCCTAAACGACTTTCCTATACCAGTGCAACTGACATATCGGGGCGAATGTGACATGCTTTTGACACCTACTGACAGAAACGCACGGCAGGCCCGGCAGTTAACTGGCCGGCGCCGGATTTCACTATCGAGTATACATGAAACTTGTACACAACTTCCATACTCAACAGTAGACAAGGGAGCTGATGTGGACACGGCCGTGGTGTCCTGTGTTTTGTCGTTGTTCCAATGACCATGATATGCACTTTTGCACGTCGCTTTGGATAAAGGCGTCTGCTAAATGAATGTAATGTAATGTCCTTGAAGACGGGTTTTGGGAGCCTGCCAGTGAGGTGCCCACAGTCCTTCGGTGCTCGTTATAACGCTTACATCGGTCACAAAAGCCCACGTTTATCTGTGTCTGTTGGGAACATCTTCAGGTTGACGGGCGGGAAAAAATGCGAGTCTATTTTCAGTAGGGAACGTTCCCTGTGAAATCCCCCCCTCAACACACACCCCCGCCCATCAGGGCCCACGTCAGGAAAGAGACACAAAGGAAGGGCAGCTGAATTAGCCTGCGATTAGCCTCCCCTTAATTAGAGTAATTAACAGCAGGTGCGATCTCTTTTAATTCATAATTACAGAGCGAGCGGTTCCTCGCGGCGAGCAGGACCAGATAGGCGTGTCTCAAACGGCAGTCAGGCGGGTGACGGAGCGCAAGCAGGACCGCGAAAAGCGGAACCTCGCGGATGGTCCGTCCGCTGCCGCGGTTTTTAGAACAGAGTTGGAGCAGGTATGCGCTCTGAAGTCCGGCTCGCGGCGTTTCAGAATGCTAACGTGCGACCGTGCGCACGGAACAACTTAATTCAAGGGCATATAACGGTTTTTTTTTTTTTTTTACTGAGGAAAAGTGACTAACTATTAAAAACAATTTAACAAATGCAGCCCGCTAAATGCAGCCCGCTTAAATCTAAATGCCTGAAAGACTTATTACCCTAACCCCCTCCTCCCTTTTTATACAATGCATATTTTAAAAAATAAATAAAAGAAATTAAAACAGGGATGCAGTCACTGTAGCCAGGAAAACGCCATCTGTAGCCTACTGCCGCGTGCCGATTCAGCTTCGTCGCTGCGCAACTGTGACCGGTACAAACCTTGCTTCACTCCCTTCATAATTTCAAAAACAATCGTAAACTTTTTTTTAAACGACAAACAAAACCCTGAGATGAGTGTTCGGGGAAAGTGGCTTTGATGAAACGACAAATCTGTTTGCGGAGCAGACGAGACTTATACAGATTTAATGAGTTCGGATGTTCGGGGAAACTATTGAAGACTACGTCCCGTCTCTAAAGACACACTACCGAGACTGATTGAAGCAATATCCACCGAGCCTTCCTGCCAACAGAAACCATCTGTATTTCACTGCTACCGTGTCCTACCAGGGGAGTATCCATTATTGTCGAGAAACAAAAAGCACACTCACAAAAATAAGTGATTTCCGCTACACAGAATGTTTGATGCGCAACAACATAATTCCCTCCCTGAGCTGTTTTAATAACAAACAAAAAAGTCCGAACATAACAATGACGGTTATGAATCCACAATTGGCACTTGGTCAGAAGTAGTTCTGCGAACAATCAAATGTTATTATGATTTCTTCTTTTTGTTTTTGCTGGATTCAACAGGTTCAATTGTGAAAATTAAAACGGTTGGGACTTAAATTGTTGAAATATGCACCGCATGTAACCACGCAGACGCTTGTACACACGTGTGAAACCTGCGAATGTGCTGCCACCTTGTGGCCACAAATGACAATTTCATCTCAACTGCGCTATTTGTAACAGCTATTTATTTACCTTGTTAAAATGCCACAGCTCATATATTATTTACGCGGAGGACTGGGGCAAAGAGGATTAAGGAAAGCTGTGACATATAAACAGAGCTGTTGGAAATATCAAACAGCCGGTAAACAGCTCAGTGTGACGAGCTGAATGGCTGCTGTGTGTGAAAACAACTCTTCCGTCAGCCCGAACAGTAGCGTTATTAGCCCTGGTGATAACACGACAACCCGTACTTCCTGTCTGAGTGAAGCTAAAGCGCCGTTAGCCTAACAGCTAAAAGCTTGGGTCACAGCACCCTAACAGGCAGACGCTTGGGTCACGGGTGTTAATTAAGGGGGACGACCGACGGGGTCTTCCCAGGTTAAATATTTAGCGGAGGGGGACGTGCCTCAGAGGGTAAGCAGCGGCGGTGCGAAGCGGTGAGCCGTGGTGTTCACCTGGAATAACCTACACCTGACCTGCTGAAAACATCACTACACCATGCCTATTTAGTGAAACAACTCCACTGTACTGGCCAGTTTTGTTGAATAGCTCCACTGTGCCTATTCTTCCCTTCCGTGGAGATCTGAGTCTGAGGTTGTACTGATTTTTCTCTGATGTTTGCCAAAGTGCTCGTGAATTCAGGTTTCTAACAACTTGAGCCCAGATGCAGAACATCTTGAGTTATCAGCCTGTAGTTATCAGTCTGTAGTTATCCACCTGGAGTTATTAGTCTGTAGTTATCAGCCTGTAGTTATCAGCCTGGAGTTATCAGTCTGTAGTTATCAGCCAGTAGTTATCAGTCTGTAGTTATCAGCCTGTAGTCATCAGCCTGTGGTTATCAGTCTGTAGTTATCAGCCTGCAGTTATCAGCCTGTAGTTATCAGTCTGTAGTTATCAGCCTGTAGTCATCAGCCTGTGGTTATCAGCCTGTGGTTATCAGTCTGTAGTCATCAGCCTGTGGTCATCAGCCTGTGGTTATCAGCCTGTAGTTATCAGTCTGTAGTTATCCACCTGGAGTTATCAGTCTGTAGTTATCAGCCTGGAGTTATCAGTCTGTAGTTATCAGCCTGCAGTTATCAGCCTGCAGTTATCAGTCTGCAGTTATCAGTCTGTAGTTATCAGCCTGCAGTTATCAGTCTGTAGTTATCCGCCTGGAGTTATCAGTCTGTAGTTATCAGCCTGGAGTTATCAGTCTGTAGTTATCAGCCTGGAGTTATCAGCCTGCAGTTATCAGCCTGTAGTTATCAGTCTGTAGTCATCAGCCTGTGGTTATCAGTCTGTAGTCATCAGCCTGTGGTTATCAGTCTGTAGTTATCAGCCTGTGGTTATCAGTCTGTAGTTATCAGCCTGCAGTTTTCAGTCTGTAGTTATCAGTCTGTGGTTATCGGTCTGTAGTTATCAGCCTGTGGTTATCAGTCTGTAGTCATCAGCCTGTGGTTATCAGTCTGTAGTTATCAGCCTGTGGTTATCAGTCTGTAGTTATCAGCCTGTAGTTATCAGTCTGTAGTCATCAGCCTGTGGTTATCAGCCTGTAGTTATCAGTTTCTAACAACTTGCTGGCATTAAAACAGCAGCTATAGGGCAACTGAGGGTTCTAAAGCACCAGTGCAAGCATCTTCAATGGCCTGTACAGCAATGTTTCCAGAGACTGCCCAGATGAGCAGATTCATTTTATACCATCAATTCACAAAGATGAAAGTTTTGAGCTCCTCTTCCAGTGGTGTCATGCTTCAGGGAAATAGTCTAAAAATGAAATAATATTAAACATAATTTTCTGAAGAATAACAGGGTAGGAAACCTGTACATCCTCTGAAGGCATGAAGTTGCTGTACAAGCTTGTTTTAGAGCCAAGGGTGCAATTTATGGGGGGATAGGGGGGTATACCCAAACTAAAGTCATGTCCTCATTAGATAATGTACCCCTGAATGCCCCCCGTATCTGCCAGAGGGTTTGCAGAAACTTCTCTAAACAGCTTCATCTTCCATCACCTACAAGAACTGAACAGGCCAACCGGAAACATACATCAGAACTGAAACACTACTTAAATAAAAACAGAAAGTGAATTATCCCTTTAATAACAGTAGGTAGAGAATGAGTGGGAGCACATGTACTGCAGGGTAATTATGAAATGTATGTGATTTATTTAAAAAACGCCTATAACAGAGGCACACAGAATGTTTGCTCGTGCATCTACCACGGGTAATTTGCACTGTAGCGCTAGTCCAAAGACAACTTTCCCCTTGGGACAACGATGAGGTGAATCTTAAAACTTGTCTTACCTCCCATTCGGTCATAAAGGACTTGACTTCCGCCGGCTTTGCCGATTTGTGTCTTCTGAATTCGTCTTTGACATACTGGTCACCCAGGGCCCGTAGGTCTATCGGCAAAAACCGATGCAGCTGGAGAATCCGTTTGTACAATGCCCGCACCTTGGAAACGTGGGCGGGATTTGCCATGCGTCGCCCCTCGTCTTTGGAAAACACACAGATTTAATTAACAAACAGGCCAACTGTTTTAATGATCTAGCAGCCAGCAAGCAAATGTGTAATCGCTACCTTTATGTCAAAATACTGCAATTTTGTAAGTTGCGAAAATTCATATGAACTGCTGGCAAGCGAGCAAATTGCACGTATGTAATGACAGATTACACACGCTTTATTTTAATCACACATCAAAAAGACTATTAGCTAGGTACAGTGTCTTACCTTGAGTGAAACAGCGATAGCCCGGTGAGTGGGTTTTAGTCCCAAAACTCGCTAGGTCAAGCAAAGTTAGTTCGGCAAGGCCTCGGGTATTCAGAATTTTGAGCCCAAATCGGACGTATCTGCTATTAAATCAAATCTGTCTGTGAACACATAGAACTAACCTCATCACTCTTAGAGATATACAGGATAGTTACCTAAGGTGACATTTTTTGTGTTCCTAAAGACCTGACATGTTCTGCTGAGATTCTTCAATCGTAACAAGACATCGGACAAAATCTTGTTTGTTTGAAATTCTAATGTGCCATTATTCCAGCAAATGTTCCGCTACCGGAACTTATTAAATCTAAAGTCTTACTGCACTAACCGGAACTTACTAGATGCTCTACAAAGGTAGGCAGTATACGCAGTCTTTCTACAGTACATTATTTTCATAAAACTTCTGCTTTCGTCATTACGCAAAGAGCACCACAGATATTTTTTTAGTCTGCATGATTCCGCCACGACTCCATGTCATACTGCCCTCACGCGTTCGGAGGCATAATTTACCGCAAGTTCTGCTGGTTGACCAAGGCTAGCTTGTTCGGAGAGCAGTTTAATTGTTTTGAATTCTTGCGGGAATTGTGATTATACAGCACAAATATTTGAACGGGTGTTCAGTGTCTTTAAGATTCATGTAGTTTTCCGGACTGGGGCGCCAATGTTGTTGTTGTTGCCTTGGAAACATTTATGAAGGCTTTTGGTGTTCGTGGCTCCTCTGTGGTGACTAAAGAAACACTGTGTAGGTATGGACATAGGTACGGATTTAACCCGTGTTCCCCTTGCATTCATCAGTCCAGTTTCTGGGACATGCCGTGTATGTTCGTGTGCCTGTATTTTGTTTTCTGTGACTTTGACACGTTATGTTAGCTTGAGAAGTGGGACGGTCAACCCAGCCAGGTTTTCCTTTTGAAAAACTGCATTTTTATTGGAATGACAAATTTGGGAATATTAGCTTATGGGCTGACTGTAGTGAAGTTTGGTTATAAGTTCAGCATTGCAGTGCATCATCTCACACACACACATGCACACACACACACTCACAGACAGACAGACAGTCACACACACACACACACACACACTGTATTTGTATCTTTTATTGAAAATGGCATTTTGAACATTTGTATAAAATTATAAAGGCTATATTTATACAATTTGCTTCCCGTTACTGACGGTCTGCTTTTAGTGTAACTTTGAGGTGATATTGACAGTGAATTATCACATATCAGTCCAGCTTAACGTTAAAAAACAAAGGGTTTCCAGTCTTAATGCGTCGACACCGTTTGGAATAATCAAGCCTTACATACAACACTCTTTTGCATTCATTTGTACAGCTTACATAACAGTGGTCAGTACAGTGTATTGTAAACATGAATGACAGACAGACAGAGTCCAGAGGGCCTGTGGGTCACATTCGGCTCCTTGCGCGCGTGTGCGTGTGTGTGTGTGTGTGTGCGTGTGTGTGTGTGTGTGTGTGTGTGTGTGTGTGTGTGTGTGTGTGTGTGTATGTGCGCGCGTGTGTGTGTGTATGCGCGCGCGTGTGTGTGTGTGTGTGTATGCGTGTGTGCGTGCGTGCGCGTGTGTTTGTGTGTGCGCGTGCGTGCGCGTGTGTGTGTCCGTGCATGCACGCGTGTTTGTGTGTGTGTGTGTGCGCGTGCGTGTGTGTGTGTGTGTGCGTGCGGGTCATTTCCGAACGCAGGCTTCTATGCAGTTGGACTCGGTCTCGAAGCGGTTCCTGTTCCCCTTGCAGCCGCCGAACCAGAACTGGGCACAGGAGTTAGCCAGAGAGTCATAGTACCACTTCACCGCATAGTCCCGACACGGGCCTGGGTCCAAATCCTGCTCACAGCCCTCGCCTGAGAGAGGGAGAGAGAGAGGGAGGGGGAGGAGGGGGAGAGAGAAGGAGGGAGAGAGAGGGGGACAGAGAGAGAGGGGGGGAGGGGGGAGAGAGAGAGAGAGGGAGGGAGAGAGAGAGAGAGAGAGAGAGAGAGAAATGTTTGCAAGAAAAAAAGATAAAATCCCCCAGAATGCTGGAGTCTACAATCTCAGGGTGGCTGGATCTCTCTTCCCAGCCAGCCGTGTTATCTGTCTGTACTCTCGCCACCTAGTGGTGAAATTAATTCTCCAAGGTCCTCAGGACAGCAGAATACTTGGCCATAGATGAGCATTTCATTGCATTAATTTAGTAAATAGACTAATTTCATTAAAAAAATGACCAACTGTTTGTTATTTTAGACAGACTTCCTGGCAACAGATGGCAAGGACACGGGATCTTATACCCTTGGAGAAAGGGATGTTTCTGAGCCAATAGGCAGAAAGGTGAAAGGTGAAAGGGCGAGGACGGTTACCGGGTTTGACGCGGGTTGGGGGCACTTGGGTGGCGTCCGGAACGTACTGCCAGTTGGTGGCAGCCTGGGGGTCCAGGACGGATACGGCGGAGGGGACCGGCGGCCCCAGGACGCCCCGAGACGCCGAGGACCTTTCCGTCAGGGTGTTCGGGGAGTCCTCGCCGGACGGCGCCGTTCTGGTGAAGGTGGGCGTGTCCCCCCGGCCCGGCGTCCTCGGGAGGAGGGGCAGGCCGCGCCCGAGGCCCGAGGACCGGAAGGAGCCGGCGATGGCGTTCAGGATGGTGTCATGGACGTACTCGCAAATCTGACTCAGGAGCTTCCCTTCCAACGCTGGCAGATAAAACTCAGCCTTCATCATCATCATCATCATCATCATCATCATCATCATCAACATCACCATCACCATCATCATCTCCACCACCATCATCATCATCATAACCACCATCCTCAACATCATCATTATCATCACCATCATCATCTCCACTCTCATCATCTCCACCACCATTAGTATCATCATCATCACCACCATCAACATCATCATCCTCATCATCATAATGACCATCATCATCATCATCATCGTCACCATCATTATCTCCACTCTCATCATCTCCACCACCATTACTATCATCATCATCACCATCCTCAACATCACCACCATCATCATCATCACAGTCATTATCTCCACCCTCATCATCTCCACCACTGTCGGCATCATCATCCTCACCATCCTCAACATCACCATCATCATCACCACCACCATCATCATCATCACCATCATTATCTCCACTCTCATCATCTCCACCACTGTCAGCATCATCATCATCACCATCATTATCTTCACTCTCATCATCTCCACCACCATTAGTATCATCTTCATCACCATCATCATCACCATCATCTCCACCACTGTTAACATCATCATCATCCCACCATCAACATCATCTTCCTCATCATAATGACCATCATCACCATCATCATCATCACCATCATTATCTCCATTCTCATCATCTCCACCACCATTAGTATCATCACCATCATCATTATCACCGTCATCCTCATCATCACCACCATCATCACCAGTGAGTAAGTGAATGAGTGGTTGTGCATGTGAGTGAGTGAGTGATTGGGTGAATGAGTGGTAGAGTGAGTGAGTGAGTGTGCTTTGAGCAAAAACGGCCAGGTGAATGAGTGATGATAAGGATGATGATGGTTACACAGTCTATCCTCTGAGAGAGACTGAGGATGTAAGAGGAGGGACCGGCGGACGGTTCCGGTGTCCGTGGTTACTCTCACGCACTGGGCAGGGTCCTGAAGTCGTCGATCATGTAGACGTGCTCGTGGTCGGGGTCGGTCGCCACGGCGTTCATCTCGGCCACGAACTCGGCGTAGTGCGGGTCGCGGCGGCTGACCACGCCCACCACGAACACCTCGACGCCGCCGGCGTGGGCCTCGCGCGCCGCGTCCTCCAGGTCGACCGCGTCGCGCCGGTCCGTCTGCCCGTCGGTGATCACCACCGCCACCTTCCGCACACCGGGCCGCCCCGCCTGCAGCACCCGCGCCGCCCTCTGGAGGGCGCTGCCTGTGAAGGTGCCCTCGCCCACGTAGGGCATCCCGCGCACCGCCGCCTTCACCGCGTCCGCGTCGAAGGGCTGCTGCAGCCCCACCGTCACCGTGGCGACGTGGCTGTACAGGACCACGCCCACGCGGGTGGCCTCGCGGCCCACGGGCACGCGGTCCACCAGGGCGTTCACAAAGTCCTTCACCAGGTCGAAGTTCTCGGGCCCCACGCTCTCCGAGCTGTCAATCACAAAGACCAGCTCCAGGGGCCTCTCCCGGCACCTTATGCCACACCCTTCCCAAACAGGAAGAGAAAAAAGGTCACAGACAGCTTCTGTGGTCCTCATTCGAAATAACACTGAGCTGAGGGTCCAGTAACATTGAACAAAACAGTGAGTGTGATATTTATTTAATAAGTCTGATTTAATCTTACCGCAAACTTCTCTGATGATTTCGATGACTTCCTCTTTCTGTAGAGCAAGTAAATTCGAGCAGTGTTGAAATTACATACACACACGCATACACACACACAGGACACATACACACACACACACACGCACGCAGACACGCACACACACTCACACACGCACGTAGACACACACATACACGCATGTACACACACACACACACGCACGCAGACACACACCCGCACACATGCACACACACATGCAGACACACACATGCACGCATGCACACACACACACACACACGCAGACACACACATGCACGCATGCACACACACACAGACACACACACACACACGCACAAACACACGCAGACACACACACACACACACACACGCAGACACACACACATACATGCATGCATGCACACACACACACACACACACACACACACACGCACTCATACGCACACACACACACACACGCAGACACACACACATACATGCACGCATGCACACACACACAGACACACACACACACACACGCACTCATACGCACGCAGACACACACACACATTTTGAAATATGATACACTAACCGTCAGGCCAGGGTCCCCCTTCTGCCCAGCCTGTCCCTGTAACATGGAGAGAGGCTATTTCAGACGCGATCTCTCTCATATACACGTCCATATTACAAATCATAATCTACAAATAAACCACCGAACCATCTAAGCATGTTATTCATATACCATATTTACATTAAACAAGGTGAGTACAGCACATTTAGTATACTGGAAGTTTAGCATATTCATGCTGTGAATATAGCGCATTTAGTGTACTGTTAGTAAATTTAGTATGCTGTGAGTATAGTATATTTAGTATGCTGTGAGTGCAGTGTATTTAGTATACTGTAGAATAGTATATTTAGTATGCTGTGAGAACAGTGTGTTTAGAATACTGTAGTATAATATATTTAGTATACTGTAGTGTAGTATATTTAGTATACTGTAGTGTAGTATATTTAGTATACTGTAGTGTAGTATATTTAGTATACTGTAGTATAGTATATTTACTGTACCATGGCTCCAGGTGATCCTGGATTTCCCATTTCTCCTCCTTCTCCTTTTCTGCCACGTTCCCCATTGGGCCCCCGGTTTCCCTACAGGGGAAATCAATGCTGGCCAATCAGAGCGTCAGAACGTGATGACATCACAAAGCAGGTTTAGGCGACAATGAGCAGGTGCCTGCCAATAGTCGTAGTCTGTGCTAATACGTAGCCTACTTAACAGTAGTAAAACCTGGTGTAAACCAAATTAAGCACCATAGGGAGGATGTGGAAGTAGTGGTACTTGTAGCAGATGGGTAATAGAGGATACAAGTAGCACAGGTGGGGCTAATATAGCTATGGTAAATGTTCTGCATTAGGTGAGCACAGGTGTAATTCAGACAGGTGTGCCTTCAGTCTCCTCGGCTGGTACCTTTGATCCAAGACGACCTTCTCCTGGGGCCCCCCGGGGGCCAGCCATGCCCTGGAATCCTGGGTCCCCCTACAGGCCACACAGGGAAGCGCAAGAACATCATACAGCACTGCTGTGATTCAGGGTTCACGCATTTCACCCCTTTAAAAAATAAACCTGTTTAAAAACTGAAGTGTGGGAGCGGTGCCCAGCCGTGAGTCGTACCTTCGGGCCCTGAATCCCTTCCCCTGCCAGGCCCTGAGGTCCAGTCATCCCGGGCTGCCCCGCCAGACCCTGCGAAGGAGATAACGGAGTCAGTGTGCTCATCCAGGCCCGCCACTCAAACCAGACTTACAGCCTCCATGTCTTTTCACCGACGTGTTCAGGGATGAAATGTACAGATTTTTGTCTTTTTCAGTGACACGATTTTGCAAGGGTTTCATTTTTGGGAGGGGTGCCCTGCCTGCTCCAGCGTTCTCTTCAGACACTCAGACGCTGGCAGGGGGGCTCCAATACCCCTCTGCTTTCTCCGAAAATTACCAGGGGGTGGGCCTAGCCACAAGGGGAAAATCGGGTATTGAAAACGGGGTTAGAACAGAGGCGCGTCGGGGCCCCTCACCGGGGGGCCGATCAGTCCCACTCCAGGAGGGCCGGACGTCCCTGGAACCCCGGGGATCCCTCGATCTCCCTAAACGAGGGAACAGACGAAATCCGCTTCAGTTACGAGGCGCTACTCACGAGCGCAGCTGACCCCCTCTCCCTGGGCTGCTCACGTACACACCAGGATATGTATCTGTTTACCCACAATGCCTCACTGTCGCACCTGAAACACTTCTTATATCACACCGTTACTCTAAAAACATTAAAACACTTTAACCATTGCATCACACCATTACTGCAAAGAAAACCTTAAAAGACTAACTGTTACATCAAACTGTTACCCCAAAAAAACCTTAACCACTACATCTCACTTTCACCATCTCAGAAATAACATATTATAATAATAGAGTCTGTAAGTTTAGGTGGTGTAGAACGAAGCATTTATTGTTAGCAATTGCCCATTTAATAAATAATAATATAAAATAATACATACTGAGTATTTACTACATTCATGGTGTGCGGGAATATCTGGAGGATTCAGCCTAAATTCTCACCTTGGGACCAAGCAACCCTTTCCCCTCTAGACCTGTCTCTCCCGCTGGACCTGGCAACCCGGGGGGTCCCTGAGAATCAGAGGGAACCAATCAGGAAGAACCAGTCAGAGGGAACCAATCAGGAAGAACCAATCAGGAATAAGTAACCATGGGTAACACCATAACACACACACACACACACACACACACCAGAGGTCCGGTGGAGCCTTCCCCTTTTAATCCTGCTGGTCCCACGGGTCCGGGGAGTCCCTTGTCCCCCTGAAACAGAGGAGCACCAGCTCAAAGGTTCCACCTTGTTCTCCACCCACATGCCCCACCTTCCCACTGGAATCCCCCGCCCCCCTCTGGGGAGTTTACCTTGGGTCCGGTCGTCCCGATTCCAGCCTCCCCGACAGGGCCAGATGGCCCAATTGGACCAGGGTCCCCCTGCCAATCAGAACACGCCACATCATAATGACATCACTCCTTCCATGTCTGTGGGAGTGGTCAGCACGGAAGGTGCATTTGGGATGGGGAGTAGGGAGGAGGCTATCTGTCTGTCTTTACGCTTGGCTCTCTGGCTCCATGTCTCTCTAACACCCGAACTACAGGAAGCTCTATGCGTGTACCAGGAGATTCCAAAGGCTACATTGTAGCTCATGAATATTTATGAGGAGGCGTGGCCAAGAGCAGAACATCCATTCCCATAGAAGTGCCCTCGGTAGGGAGGGGGCGGAGACAGGCTGACCTTTGTCCCCGCTATGCTCCTCCCCGTTGGGCCTGGCAAGCCCGTCAGCCCTAGAATTCCCGGCTCTCCCTGGAGAGAGAGGAAACAGACGATCACACAGATAGGAAAGGACCATGTGACCGTGACCATGTGATCTGGACCCAGTGGTTATGATCATGTGACCAGGAACATGTGACTTGGACCCTGTGACTATGATCATGTGACCTGCACCATGTGACCAGGACCATGTGACCTGGACCACATGACCAGGATGCCGTGACATGCAGACTTATATTTCAGATACTAGTGTCTGCCCAACCCCTGAATATCAGGTTTGGGGCCCCAGGTGTGTCTCAGGGGCCAGTTTGGGGCTCACCTTGGCTCCCGCTGGCCCCACGGGGCCCACTGATCCTGGGAGACCTCTATGGCCCCGGTCCCCTCTGTCGCCCTGGAAACAGAAAGTCAAGAGGCTGTCACCTGCCACATCTTAATGTAGTCATTAATTAAGTCATCATCTTAATTCAGTCATCAATTAAGTCATCATCTTAATTTAGTCGTTAAATGAGTCACTAATTAATCAGCATCATCAGGGGTCTTAACAATTTTGCATTAAATAGGTTCCGCATTAATGGCTTGATCACCACAGCAAAACAACCAAAAAATAAACATGCGATGCACTCTACTACTTTAAAAGTAAAAAGGCTTCAATACAGACAATTCAAAAACATTAACATTGCAGTTAACGGTTCTGGCAGCCTTCGTCTATACGTCATATAATCAGCGCAATATCATATCATTGTCTGTGTCTCTCATTAATTACAACTGGTCACCTGTAGGTGTTAATATTTTATAACATGGTCACCTTTTCTCCTGGTTCACCTTTACCTGGCTCTCCCTCAGGCCCCCGTGGACCTGGCAACCCGGTTTCACCCTGATTTTACAAACAAACAAAAAAACGAGAGAAAGAGAAAGAGAGGGAAAGAATGAAAAAATGACAGAATCACTGTAACCAAGTTAAATAGTAACGCTGCTCTTTATTGGTCAATGATGCCAGACCTTTTAGCATGCATGAACGCGATTGGTTAAAAACAATGGCAGTGTGCTAATATGCAGTACGCTGATATGTAAAGGTGTGCTCTTCAGTCTCCATAGCAACAGACCTTTTGGCCCACGGCCCCGTCCTCTCCTGGGATGCCTGGGAACCCAGCCGTCCCGTTCTGTCCGGGCTCCCCCTGGAACCCGACCCCAAATCACACATCGCACCCATAAGCCTCAGAGCGCGTGCGACTTCACGCCATCACACTTTCAATATTGATGACATCCCAATAAGGCAGTATTAAATACATGACATCACAGCAACACAATTTCAATATGGATGACATCACAATAAGGCAGTTGTAAATACACAATGACATCACAATAAGACATGACATCACAGCAACACACTTTCAATACGAATGACATCACAATATGACATGACATCACAGCAACACACTTTCAATACGAATGACATCACAATATGACATGACATCACAGCAACACACTTTCAATACGAATGACATCACAATATGACATGACATCACAGCAACACACTTTCAATACGAATGACATCACAATAGGACATGACATCACAGCAACACACTTTCAACGTGTGTGATCACGGTTTGAACACCCCTTCAGCGCGGGGGGCATCACACGTCCACACACCTTCAGTGTCTGTGACATCACGCATCGCACGTGTTTCGCCGCGGCTGTTCAGACCGTATCGACTCATCATGTACCTACAAATCTCCAACAAGCCCTGACAAGCCGCTGAGCCGCAATAACTCTCCGCAGGCCCGACCCGGATCCGACCCGCATCCCCTTGTTCTGCTGACAGGGAGCCCTTTTGTAGTTCGCCTTTCTGAATCCTGTTTTACGACCCCTGCCTTGTCTCCGTCCTGCTTGCCTTTCCCTGGCCAGATGTGCAAAGCGGGCCGCAGGCACACCTGTTCCCCCTCCATCTTGGCTCAACGAACGTAGAGCTCTGAGCGTTCGATTAACCTTAAGCCAACACTGCACCCTCAGAATCCATCTGCTAATTGTAAAGCATTAAGTTGTCATGCGACATCACATACCCACAGCGGCGCTTCGCCTTATACTCAACGTTTACGCAGCGGTTCTAACGGTCAGCTGTAGCTCAGGTTAAATGGCATTGTCTCTTCTCTCTGCTCCTAGCTTTGTGCGCGCTCTGGAGGGAACCAATCAGATGGGAGCGCTCTGGATAAGACCCTCGGCTAAGTGTCCACAGGTAAAGTGCGAAGGCGAGCGTTCCGAGCGGGAGGGATCTCGGCACTCACCTTGATGCCCGGCGTTCCCTGCCCCCTCATGCCCGGCATTCCGGGCTCGCCCGGGATTCCGTGATTTCCCTGCGGAGGAAGAGGGAAAACCGGCCGAGATCAAAGAGTCTCTCGCGCGAGGAACTGCCCTGCTGCCACGGAAACGCCACACCCCGTGGGCAGCCTCAAATCAACAACGATCGCCAACAATAGAAGGAAGGTATCGGTTTATTACATTAGTGAACTACAGTTACTAAAACTTGGAAGACAGACAGACAGACAGACATAAACTGACAGTTCCAGGGAGCCACAAACACAAGGCTCTCCAAATTTTCCAAACCACCTTCTCTGCAAAAGCATATTTGTGACAATGTGTCCCAGTAAAAATTGCGAAAGAAATAAAATTGAATCGAACCGCACTATTTACTTCCTTTAATTACCCAGAGGCTGCTGGGTGCTTCAGATCCCCACCCCCGTAGAACTACATTTCCCAGATTACTCTCTAGTCAGTCCCATTCGCCTGTCTGTCCAGGTGACCGCATTCCCAGGTTTAGCTGCCTCACCACAACAGACAGACAGAGCACCAAGCGATCAGTTTATTAATCCAGCCAGCTGGTTGCCTGAAGGTGCGGCTGTCCACAGGGTGGCGGTAGAGAGAGAGGGGCAGGGGCACGCAGATGTCTTTAAAACATCGCAGCGGGGCGAACGCAAAAAGGGCTGCCGCAGCTCCCACAGGAAGTTACGGTAATCACATTACTTACGGCCCCTGAAACCGCGACCAAATGCCTCGCAGCTGAGAGACGAGAAGGTCTGCGGCGGATTACCCATGAGCCACCTGCCGCTCAGCAGGAGGACGGACGGCCCGGTTTAAATTTCCTGATCGGCTTTATCCACCGCATCCCCGAGCCCAGGGGCTTAGAGGATGAGAGTGGCGTTAAAATTTAAACAAATCAAACTGCCGTTTTACTTTGGGGACCGTCCCTGCTCCGGCTTCCCCCCCATTTTAAAATTCAGGGCATTCTGCATATACCCCGCCCCTCCTGAGGGAAGCCCCGCCCACCTGCTCTGATGTCACTGTTACTGATGGGAGACTGTGTCCAAACCAGCCTCCAAACTACTGTGTGCTGCAAATATGTACTCTCTACTGAACATGCTGCCTACTACCTGTTCAGTGCACATTTTTTAGTACGCGATGGGCGTTTTGCAAAAGAACTTTTACTTTCTGACCCCCTGGATGATTGGTTGAAAAGAAGACAATGAATGACGACTGACAGCTTTTTCACACAGGGATCAGTAAGCCTGGCACTTGCCATTGTGAATTTATTTGTGTTAAACTGCACCCCCTGGTGGATGTGAAAAGCAACTGCTGGTTTGCCAAACATGTACACCTCTAAAGCATTTAGCTAAGTGAGCTTTGAGGACAGAGATGACCCCCCCTCCCCTCCCCTCTCACCCCAAACTCACCTTGGGGCCTACTAATCCCACTCCAGGGGCTCCCCTGGAACCGGGGGGACCCACTGGCCCCTGGACACCCTGAAGAGGAGAAGGAGGAGAAAAGAGATAAGAATGACAAAAAAGAGCGACAGAAGAAAGGAAACGAGGAAGATGAGGAGAGGCCTTGCCTTCTCTCCCTGGATCCCTGATCCGGGAAACCCGATGGCCCCCGGCAAGCCCTTCCCTCCTGCATTTCCCTGGCGACGGCCAAAGGTCAGAGGTCAAAGGTTCAGTGCTGTTGATAGGAGCGTTTAAGTTGCAAACCAGTATGAGCGCGTAATGCGATGAGTTACCTTGTCACCTTTGACCCCGACTCCAGGCAACCCCCTCTGTCCCACGGGGCCCTCCAGCCCTCGATCTCCCTAAACACACACACCAATACACACACACACACACACACACACACACACACCAATACACACACATACACACACACACGCAGACACACACACGCGCAGACACACACACACAGACACACACACACACACACACACAGACACACACACACACACACACACACACACACGCATGCAGACACACGCACACACACACACATCGTTACTATAGCACCAGCAGCCGAGCGGTTGAGCGTAAACACACGGACATTCCTGCTGTGTTTATCAGTAGCCTTCAGATCGCCATGGCGATAACCCTCTCAGAGACAGCGACGCAGGGAGGCGGATCGCACCCTCTAAATCAGCTCCGTCCGGCCTTATCGGAACGGGCCCGGCGTGGGAGCAGCTCTCCGCTTCAGCCCCAGGGCTGAGACCCCAGAGCCCGCTGGGCAGGGTCCTGCCCGAGGAGCACGGGGCCTATGCTGAATGAGGAGTCGTAGCGCTGGGCTAAAAGGAGAACACAGATAAAACCTGCTCCCACGCCGGCTCAGTTACGATAAGGCCGCACGCCCCTGCTGCGAGCGGACCCCAGCACCCACTAAATCACGCCCTTTATGTCCCTCATGCCCTCCCGTACTGGGCCCAGTCAGCCCGTCCTCTTTGCCTGCCTGCTGTTTAGACAGCCGCTCTACGCCGCTCGCGCAGACCAGAGGGAGGCGCTAGAGTACACCGAGGCACGGCGAAACCCTGATGGGCCGAGTTAGCCCCTCCCCTCCTGGATGACGCTACAGCTAAGCGCATTAGCGGGATTCCCCACCTCACTGTCCCTGAATGATTCATCTGGTAAAATAAATACAATATATAATACAATAAATTAAAAGTATTTGTTATTATTCAAAGTTTGACTGACCTTAGGACCTGGAAGGCCCTCTCCTGGTATACCCTGAATCCCCTGCATCCCTGGAGTCCCAGGAAGACCCTTAAAACACACACACACACACAAGCACACACATAGGATTGATTGGGTGTAAAGAAATACTGCAGATGATCACTTCTGTGGACACTGCTGGCCCCCTCTGCTGGCCCAGAGCGGTATGGCAGCGCAGACTTACGGGCAGTCCCAGCTCTCCCACCCCCACCGGGCCAGACGGGCCGGTTCGGCCCAGGTTCCCCTTGTCACCCTGAAACACAGGAACCCAACCAATCAGAACAGGAGCTTTATGGGACAGGAAACACAGAACCCCAGCCCCATGGACCGTCTGCACTATGAGCAATGAATCAGTAAGCAATCAATATGTAATGGGTCCATTAATGCATCAGTTAATGAGAGAGCATGTCAGTCAGTTAATCAAAGAGTATAGCAGTCAGTTAATCAGAGAGTATGGCAGTCAGTTAATCAGAGAGTATGGCAGTCAGTTGTCAGTTAATGAGAGAGTATGGCAGTCAGTTAATGAATGAGTATGCCAGTCAGTTGTCATTTAAAGAGTGAGTATGTCAGTCAGTGAATGAGTGACTGAGTACGTCAGTCAGTGAATGAGTATGTCAGTCCATTAATAAGTGATTTAGCATGTCAGTCACTGAATGAGAAAGTGTCAGTCAGTTTAATGAGTGATTGAGTACATCAGTCAGTGAACGAGTGCTTGAATATGTCAGTTGTCAGTTAATGAGTGAGTATGTCAATCAGAGTGATTATGTTAGTCTGCGAATGAGCGATTGAGCATGTTAGTCAGTTAATCAGTATGTCAGTCAGTTAATGACTGATTGAATATGTCAGTCAGTGAATGGGTATGTCAGTTAATGAGTATGTCAGTCAGTGACTGAATGATTGAGTATGTCAGTCAGTTTAATGAGTGACTGAGTATGTCTGTTAATGAATGAGTGAGTGAGAGTATTTGAGTCAGGGTATGTAAACCAGCGAGTGAGTGACAGTTCACTTTCACTGATCATCCCTCGCTGAAACGTGAGATTGAATGTTTCGGGTGAAAAAATGCAACAGTGCTGAGACTGAACGTGTGTCCCCTCCCTGCTCCCCCCCCCCCCCACCTTTGGGCCGGGGTGCCCGATCCCTGGGTTCCCAGGTAATCCCGATAAGCCGGTGGGCCCCCGCTCCCCCTGCACAGAAACAAAAACAAAACAGCGTCACCAGACCCAGCTCCCAGAACCAGCGCCCAGAACCAGCCTGGGCTCGTCCGTCCCCAGCGCCCAGACCCAGCGCCCAGCACCAGTGCCCAGACCCAGCGCCCAGCACCAGCGCCCAGACCCAGCGCCCAGAACCAGCGCCCAGACCCAGCCTGGGCCCGTCCGTCCCCAGTGCCCAGACCCAGCGCCCAGAACCAGCGCCCAGACCCAGCCTGGGCCCGTCCGTCCCCAGTGCCCAGACCCAGCGCCCAGAACCAGCCTGGGCCCGTCCGTCCCCAGTGCCCAGACCCAGCGCCCAGAACCAGCGCCCAGACCCAGCCTGGGCCCGTCCGTCCCCAGTGCCCAGACCCAGCGCCCAGAACCAGCCTGGGCCCGTCCGTCCCCAGCGCCCAGACCCAGCACCCAGAACCAGCGCCCAGACCCAGCGCCCAGACCCAGCGCCCAGACCCAGCGCCCAGAACCAGTGCCCAGACCCAGCCAGGGCCCGTCCGTCCCCAGCGCCCAGACCCAGCGCCCAGAACCAGTGCCCAGACCCAGCCAGGGCCCGTCCGTCCCCAGCGCCCAGACCCAGCTGGGGCCCGTCCGTCCTTTCACATCCACAGCCTCTCATTTAGCCCCTCATCCTTCCCCTTTTCGGACCGACCAATCACGTCTGATCGCACCGGACCGCTGAATTCCGCGCGCGGTGGTCCCTCCCGTCCTCCGGTGACTGAGGGACCAGCTGCTTTTCCCAGCTCAGCCCGCTCAGCTCAGACCAGAGGGGGTGTTTCACAAAGCAGGATTACTGAGTTAGCTGGATAACCGCGCTGAGTAAAACCTGGAACAGCTCTTTTTGCTCCAGTCCATGTTCCAGGTTTGGGAGGGTTCTGTGTTTTACTCAGTGCAGTTAATCCAGCTAACCTAGTAATCCTGCTTTGTGAAACACCCTCATAGTGAGGTGAGCTACCCGTGTAATCCACCGTGTTAGCAGGTCGGCTTTGTGCTGTGTAACCCTTGGTTTACAGAGTTAACTATCAGTGAACACCACCACCGGCTAAACCTCCGATTCGACTTCTAAACAGTGCCAAATAATAACAAGGTGTAACTGAGAAACATCTGGACGCTCAGTCTGTCAATGAAAGCACAATATAAGCACGTAGCACGTCTGGCTGTTCTTTCCTCAAAATTTGCAGTTTGGTCAGGCAACGTTGCGGGTGGTCTCTCGATATCTAGAAGAAATGTGTACCCCATTAATTTTTTTCAACCCTCCTGTTGTCCTCAGGGTCAAAAATGACCCAATCTTGAGTTGAACAGCAGTGAAAAAAAACTGGAGTTAAATGTATTCATCATTTTTCATAAATGTATTTTTCATCAAATTTTAACTCTTTTATGGCGTGACCCTACTATTAGAAGAAGTTAAACATCATCCTTTTTATATTTTTATAAAAGGGGTACACCATCAGCGTACAAGTCTTTTTATAACCCTGCGGTAATGAAAAGTCCTAATTAATACATCTCCACACAACTATTACAGCAAAAAAAAATATATTTTGTTGTAAAACAAGCGGTGCAGACTGAAGAAACACAGTCTCTCTGGACTGTAAGTCGGAAAACACAGTCATTCGCCAATTTATTCATGCATGACGGGTTGTTTTTTACATAAATAATGTGGATTTCGAGTTTAAAATTCAATGAGGAGGCTTTATCACACGGGGTCCGGGGAGAGTGGGTTATTTTTGACCCCGTGGACAGAGGGGGCAATGCAAAAACATGAAAATAAAACGAGGGTTAAACAGGCATATGTGTGGGCAGCCTTACTTTGGCTCCTTCTCGCCCAGGGGGTCCTTGATCGCCAGCCGGTCCGGTTGGGCCCTGCGAGGCAGAAAGGGGAAATGTGAGGGAAGAAGACGGGCGATTGTGAGCCTCTCAGAACTGCGGACTCGGATCCAGACCTGGAACAAATCCACCGTAGCGCCACACCACGCTGGGCCTGAGTCTGAGCCTGTGTGTCCTTTTCAGACATCGATGATTTGTGGGTTTTGCACTCTCGATGTTAAACATGTGTCAGTGATTTTACAGTACAGAGTTAGACCCCTGCAATAACCCAGCCATGGTTTTAGCAGTTTCCGTCCAATCAGCAAGCCAATTTAGGCCTTGGAAACAAGGTGTACGGTGTAGCCAATCAGTGACTTCATCTCTTAAGTGGTGAACCACCAATAACCTGCAGGTATGGTGCCCCCTGGATTCCGTCCCAGGGAGCTTTCTGATTGGAGGCCACTGCGTGTGACCATCGTCGCCAATAAAATTTATTGGTGAGAAACTGATTGAGTGCTCACACAGTACCCCCACCCCCACAGGAATCTCTGACTCCAGAAGCCCGATTCGTAACTCCACATGGAAGCTGCTGTCACCACACCAATGCTGGGGGGTGCCCAAAATTCAAGGAGCAGGGTGTGACTAAGCCCCCCTGCCCCCCTGCCCCCCTTCCCTCCCTCCCTCCCACCCCACCCCACACCACACCACCCCACCCCACCCCACCAGCGCTAATCCTATCAGACAAAAGTGCGGCCTCGTATTGGAAAAATACGCCGCAAAGCTTGATTCACAGATTCAGCTCTCCCGACCGGGGTCGGGTTTACCCATAATCCCTCGTTCACATTCCATGAGTGCACGTTTCGGAAACTAGGTTAGACGGGGTAATGACTTCCTACCCTACGCCTACGCCCCCCCCCCCCCCCCCATGGGGAGGGCATCTGCAAATACAAGCCGGCTTGAGTTTACTCTCTCACCAGGGGCAACACAACACTCAATACATCATTCACATCATCATGGCTGTCAATCAAGTCGCTGATCAGTTCAATCAGGCGTTTTGGTGCGTAAGCCCGTCCCAGAAACAAAAAGCTGGGCTCCCCTGCTGTACAACAGATGATCTTTTTTTTTCGGGAGGGAGAACGGGCCATCGCACACGTTACGTAAACGCGTGTCTCAAAAAAGACGGACGAGCGGAAAGATGTCAGCGGGTACCTGTTCTCCTCTGGCTCCCTGCGGTCCGGCAGGCCCATCTGGACCCTGCGGGAAGTCACCAGAACGGCCAATCAGATCGCAGAAAAAAGGCAGAAACAGGGATGAGGTCATGTGGAAGAAGCGGAGAGGAGGAGTACCTGAGCTCCCTTCTCCCCCGGGGCTCCCCGCTCCCCTCGTTGCCCCTTGGATCAAAGAAGAAGAAGAAGAATTAGGAGAAGAAGAATTATAACATGCGCCTAGAGGATTCGCTCTCGGGTGACATCACCCCAATCCCCCGGCCGCGACAGGGCGCGCGATGCCGTGTCACCGTTCGGTGCGACTTTGACATCAGAAACACAAGGAGCGCGCCCGCTGATTAGCGTCAAAGAATACGCCGTTTACCGCTAAACGATGCTACTGCTTCCGTCTGAGCACGTGCGGCTGCGTGCTCGTATCCAAGCGCACGGTTGCGCCTTCCGGAACACAGCAGAACATTTCTCAGAAGCAAATGTTTCCGGAATGGCGAGTCAACTGAAAAATGTACAACGTGTAAAAAAAATATATATACCAAAAGAAAGCCGTGTTTTTTTCTTCTTTTTTTTTTTGCAACACATACATGCAGCTAGATTTATTTGTACTGCAGTTTGTCAGACCTATTTCTCTTAGAGAACACGGTGTTCTGGTTAACGGTGGGTCGTGCGAAACCGCTCTCACCTTGTCTCCCCGACCCCCAGGCTGGCCCTGCAGAAAAGAGGCGTGGCAGTGTCACAGGACAGCCCTTAATTAACAGCCTTCAGCTGTCAATCACAAGCTCATCAGTAAATCATTGGACGGCTGATGGCACGAGCAGAAAACCAGAAACGGATCAGCCCTCTGGGATCAGGATTCCCAGCTCTGGCGCTGGGGGGGGGAAGGGCCTGATCCGGTCCACTGGGGATCCGGACCTGCTTTTACCTGAATCCCTTCGTTTCCTTGGAGACCGTTGAGCCCGTGTTCCCCCTGGAAGAGCAAAGGATGAAAGGTCTGTGTTAAAAAAACACACACGCTGGGCAAATATGCATTTCAAATACTCAGGGATCGAAAACTCCAGTCCTGGAGGGCCGCAGTGTCTGCAGGTTTAACTCCAGTCCTGGAGGGGGCGCTGTGTCTGCAGGGGCTGTGTTTGGTTCCTTTCAATCAGCAAAAACAAATTACGACTTGGAAGGTGTGGGAGCTCTAGCCAGTGTGACTCAAAACAAGCTGGTGAAACACAAGAAAAACCAGCAGAAACTACGGTCCTCCATAAATCATGTTTGAGATCCCTGCTATAATTCTCGAGACGATGGAAAAATATGAAAAATCATGCAGAATTCCTTGGGAATCTTCGACAACACGTGTGACTTAACAAAATAAATAAATATCACAATCATATACTGCATGAGAAGGATTTTTTTCTGAACATCACTGAAGATAGATGTTCTCTTTTTGAGAACAGTCAGTGACCGGCCATGAATTTTACCGCCCTTGCAGAGTTTTGAAATAAAGTGATCGGACCCAGGCTCGGCGTAATCAATCATCCCGATTATTGATTAGGGGACGGGAAGCCGGGCTCACCATCGCTCCTTTGGATCCGGGCAGCCCTCGTTTCCCTTCATCCCCCTTTTTACCCTGGGCAGAGAGAAAGGAGGAAGAGAAAAAAAAA
>CM077291.1:58970205-59032705 GCA_039654925.1 Anguilla pacifica | reverse complement strand
ACGCATGCATGACTGGATTTACCTCTTTCGTGATTAGAGGGTGATGTCAGTGGAATAGCTTGGCACCAGAGCCCTCCTCAAATTTTAGAAACTGACAGTTAGAATCACTAACATATTATGTTTACACTTGTAGTCCTTAATAATTGACATAATTTTTCTTACGAGAAAAAAATACTGAGTGAGGAATTTTTAAAAAATAACTTCATACAGACCTTTTTAAATCCTGACTCAAATCCCTGGTGTGTTTCTGTTTATGAAACATTCACAAACGTTTTGCCTGACTTTTACACGTGCTGGTACATGAATCCCAAAGCAGGAATGAGCTTTTCCCAAACTAATAGAAAGTATAAACTATAACAGCCAGCATAAGGGCTTACTTCTTACATTTTACATACATTCACCCCTTCAGTAAAAGAAGAAATATAATCAGACGAATTCAACAGGGCTGCAAATTCAGGGAAAAAATTATGAAATGTGAAAACTTCATAAAAACACAGTACCATTTATGTCCACTTGAGGCAATGTTGAGTTCTTGTTTTCATAAATATCTGTCTTGAGCTGCATGTAACATTGAATACTACAGGCTCCCAGAGGCATTTGGCCTTGGCAAAGTGAGTATTTTGCTGTTTTTAGACTGTCAGTCTTCCTTGCAAACACATGTCGTGGAATTAAATCTGGATTGCCTCATCTAAACCAGCGGTGGGAAAAATACATTCCTGGAGGCCTGGTGTGCATGTGAGTGTGTGTGTGTGTGTGTGCGCATGTGTGTGTGTGTGTGTGTATGCATGTGTGTGTGTATCTGTGTGTGTGTGTGTGTGTGTGTTTATGTGTGTATGTGTGTGTGCGTGTGTGTCTGCGAGTGTTTATGTGTGTGTGCATGTGTGTGTGTGTACATGTGACTGCGTGTGTTTATGTGTGTGTGTGTGTGCGTGCGCTTCTGCGTGTATGAGTGTGAGTGTGTGCGTGTGAGAGTGTGTGTGTGTATGAGAGTGTGAGAGTGCGTGTGTGTATGAGAGTGTGAGAGTGCGTGTGTGTGTGTCTGTGTGAGTGAGTGAATGAGTGTGTGTGTGTGTGTGTGTGTGTGTGTGTGTGTGTGTGTGTGCGCATATGTGCATGTGTGTATGTGTGTGTGTGCCGGTGCATGTGTGTATGTTGCACATCTGGCTCACTTAGCTAATCAGCTATACAGCTGTGCTGGTTCACTTGCAGGTTAGACCACAGTAAAGCGTTTCTTACAGGGACACCAAAACAGACATCAGCTGTCATTCAAGAGATTATCAAGAAATTCAGCTGAAACATCAGATTCTGTGAATGCGACAAATTAAATAACTAAGAGCAGACGTTGATATGAAACAGATTTGGCTCGCCTTGGCAATCCCTGTTCTAATATAATCCAAAGCATTTAATGAGAGAGTAGAATCCAGCTTCAAAATTGGCGTTTTTAAAATTAATATTTCCAGTTCCTCTGCGTTAGAAGTGCATGTGATTGTAAGCTGCGTGAACTAACATGGCCTAATGTACAAATCCTCAAATATCATTTTGATCATTTAAAAGACGACACCGCAATGTTCAGCGTTTGACAGAGTTGATATAAAAACACTCCGTCAGTGTTGTATAACACTGAACAACTTGCCCTTGGTATAGAGCATTGCAAGAATAGGCTACTGGACAGTTCAAGACCCACAACGAAACCACAACCTGACAGCTATCTCCCGTCGTTTGGTTACCAATGACGTGGTCACAAAAAAATCAACCGACACAACGCCAAAGCACAGGCACGGGACAAACTTTGCGGCACCTGCCGGCCAGCACTGCGCACGTGCCGTCCAAAATCACCTCCGAGGCTTTTGCTCTTTCCGGACATTTCTCGTCTCGTGTATCCTGAGAGAAGAGGGACGGAGCGCAAGGTTCTGCCTTCCCTTGCATTCTAAACTAAACTAAATGTAACAACACAACAACAACAACAACAACAATAATAATAATAATAAGAATACATTACACGTCTGTACCCAATAAGGTTGGTACACTGATTAACCTGTAACGAAACTGGACATTGGTTGAATATTATTCAGCGACGCTTAATAATGAATGTTTAAATAGACTCCAAATGTCGCACAGTGCGTTTCATGAAAGACGTGGGAGTCCTTGTCTCGCGCAGCACTGGACCCGAGATATATGCAGATACTATGTGCCAATTACGCGCATACAAATTGACATCAAAGATACAAGACCACAGTTTACCATAGTCCAAACAATTTCCATAATTAAATGCGGGCAACAGTTTCGTCGCAGCTTGTGATAAATCTCGTTTTCATTCAACCATAGCTTTCTCTTGTGTGCGTAGGCTACAGGTAAAATGACTTCAAGCGGAAATCCTAATAGAATAGATAAGATTCCGTGTAGATTTAATCTTACCTCCAATCTCAGTCAAAGGCAGCTGTCGTTGGTGGCCTTTTCATCAGGGGGAGAATAACATATTGCGCAGCGCAGACGCACTTTCTTGCGAGCAGCGCGAGCGCAGCCAGAGAGACAGGACAAACTTTTCACAATTCAAACCCGCGGGGCGGGCGCGCCCCCAGAATTCTGAATATTAATGAGGTCGAGTAAGAGGCAATTTCGCGTTCAGGAGGATATGAGGACACTTCATAAACGAATCAATTGTTCACAATTCCCTTGAAAAATGAAACATTTGGTACTATGAATAACACAATGAGTCAAATAATAATTACAATCCCGCTCTATCGCAGTGATGACAAATGTGACATTTCAGATTTCATAAATCTGTAGAGTACTGGCGGTGTCGCCTACAGCGAAAAGGCCAAGCATCCATCAAACTAAACAAAGTAACACCCCTTCTCGACGCGCGCAATGGGAGATTTGCAGTACTATAGCAGATACAATCTGCAATACATTTATTGCATCAGTATCTCTTAAAACGAATTATTTTTGGCTTCCCGTTTTCATTCTAAATGGATAGTGATCAAAAAATTAAACAACAGCAACAACAAGTGCTCGGGGTAACAATGTGACTTCAAAAATAAATACATAAATAAATAAAACCCCGACAATTCGTCACATCGAACCAATTTACTGTGCGAAATGGAGTCGGGCATTATCCCACCACGCAGAACTCAAAGAGAAACGCATTTCAGCGCCTGCGAGTTAGAATCACTCTGCGCGAGTCCGTTGTGACTAGTAGCCTATACTTTATAGTCGCCTGACGCATTATTACTCCTTCATGACAGACCAGCACCTGTCAGCGTACTCTGTAACTGACTGACTGACTGTCTGACCCGATGATCCGCCGTGCGGTAGGCTAGGCTACATCTTCCCATTACAGACCCAAACCAAAGGGCTCTGGGTAGTATCAGACACCAACTGCCATCTTAAATACGTTAAGGGCCGAGGAGAGGAGTGTCCCCCGTAGGGAGGAAGGTGCGTTCAGAATCCAGCATTTCGGCACAAACAACTGTTAACGCTTAGAGCGCGCGCACGGGGACCGTCTCGCGGAGTTCGAAAATGCTTTATATCTTTCGTCTGTGAAAAATGTGTTAATTCCTATGGCGAGATCCGCAGCGTCCATATGGAAGCGATTCTCTTCCCGCCTCCTTGGACTGGGAAAGAAATTGCCGTACACGCGATGTCCTGTCCCGCGCTGGACATTCGCCGCATTGGATGAAATAAACAAACATTATGTTTATACTTTTCCCAGAACACCTCCATAGACCAATCCATAAAAAGCGCCAGTCCCTTAAAGATGAAAAACACAGCCGCGCACTAACGCCACTGCTCATTAGTACTGATGGAAACCAGGCAGGCTCATATGTGCCGGACACAAGATGATGTAGCCTATGTCACAAGCTCGTGGAAACGGGGTTAAATATCTGCAATCAGACAAGCACAAGAGGTGAGCAGGCATACTATATGCTATGCTGACTCGTTTATAGGAGTCCAAATTGGATCTTTTCAGCGCTGTTTGAATGCTCATACGTTTTGAAGTTGTAAGCAGTCGGGCCTTCGAACAAGCACGTGCCCTTCCTTACACCGCCCGTCCATAAAGAACCGTTGTAAGGAGAAATAAAAAAGTAAGATAATCGCTTAAAAATGGTTGCCGCTCTCTGTAACGAATTGGAAACGCTCAGATAAGGCAGGCGTCCCACGGACTGAAACAAATCATGTGCGGCAGGGGAAAGGGAATAGATAACGGGTTCTGGAGTCAGAAGGTGTGTTTCGCGGACGAGTCTTTAACGGAATTCCATTGGGGGGATTTATCAAAGGGATTTTTACGAGAGGCCCCCCACATCTGGGTCCAATGTGAAAGCTCTTTCGATAATAAAACGCAGACGCGCCATGTGAACGCTAGCGCCGCGTGCGCAGGCCAGCCTGTACGGACGCAGCCCGATATTGCTGCATGCTGGTGCACGCTCACTCGCGCTGCGCCACGAAAATACGCACTCAAGGTATTCAGAATATACCACAAGAAACGTGAATGTGAGCTGAACGAACAATATTAGCGGCTTGGTTTTCAGAATGTGTACGGTGATGGCAAGAATGATATCGTTCCTCAAACTAATTTGCATTTTTGCTGGGCTTAGACGTCAGCCTCCGGGGACAGTCACAAACTCCCAGTAGCCGGAGGGCGCCGTTGCCTAAAACACTATCATGATCTATGAGACATAATAGCCGTCTCTCCCGAGCAGATGGCTCGTCACACTTGGTTAGCTCTGGACTTTGGCTGCGCGAATCTGGAGGCCAGGCTGCAAAAAGCAACAGGCGGCGCCGGGTCACCATGGCGACGGATCCGGCACACTTTCTGTCGCGGCTGGCCCGGGTCCAGCTGTTCTCGTGCACGGCAGAGACCTTTATTTGAATCATGCACTCTAAGTGCTGGGATAGGACATCTTGAACTACACAGATCCTTCTCAGATAAGACTGGAAAACCCATGTGGTAACTGCACTATTGAGACAGTTGGTTGGGTAATAAAGTGGTTGCCAAAAGTTCTGTATTGCCCTCTTGTTCTTGGAGGACAGAAGTGCAGTTCTTCACAATTTCTCCCCACTATAAAGTGAGGAAGAAATCATGGCCTTATGTGTAGGTCATATAGAGCAGGGGCTGCCCAACTGTGTTCCTGGAGATCTACCACCCTGAAGGTTTTCACTCCAACCCTTAAATTCCCACAGAAACCAGGCTCTGAATATCAGGCTGGTTCAATTCCCAGGTAAGATGCTGCAGTTGTACCCTTTGAGGTGAATAACCTGAATTGCTTCAGTACACATCCAGCTGTATAAATGGATGCAATGTAAATGCTGTGTAAAAAGTTGTGTAAGTTGTTCTGGATAAGAGCATTGGGTAAATGCCTGTAATATAATGTACAGCTCCGCCCCCCATCCCCCATTTTGGAGTACTCTGTGTTTTGAGTCTGTCCTACACATCTGCTTCTCCTGTAGTTGTTATTGTTTTGGTGCCATTATTAAGCAACTGGGGCTCAGCTGGTGACCCCTTGTGCGGGTTCCCTCATAATGCCCCTCCGTTTGCACTTTGACCTCTGACCCCCAGCTCTGATCCCACACCCTCCAGGGCCAGCACTTCCATAACCTGGGGGATTTGGAAAGTTTTTTTTTTTTAATTTTGGGGAGAGAGTGGCGGGGTGCGAATCTAAGAGGGACAGGAAATCCTTGCGATCGTCTGCAGGCCTGAGACCGAACCGCCAGCGCCCGTTGCATTTTTTCGTACGTTTTTGAGCACAAATTCGAAGGCGTCCTTAAAAGTGCACCCAGTGTCCTGCACGGGAAGCAGGGCGAACCCTGAGCTAACATTTCCTCAGATTTCTTTTTATTTATTCATCAAAGGCAAGTAAAAATAAAGAAGGGAGGAAAAAAGGGAATTTGGCTCATCAGAGTCGCTCATTTTCCTTCAGACGGCCGGTTGAGTGACAGCGTTCTGCCGCCGGGGGCCGCAGGTAGCGCGGCGGTTCTCCCTGAACTCTGCCCCCCCCCTCCCCGCCCCCCCCCCCCCGCCGTACGTCATCATGTCAGGCGGAGGAACGAGCCCCGCGGGGCGAACGCGCCGACCGCGAGCGCTGACAGCTACACGCGGGCGCGGTCGGCTAGCGCTCGCGGTTTCGCGACGGCGCTGTTGATGAAACGCTTCTCTTCCATTTTGTGGAATGTTTTTCGATTTGTTAACCGCAGAGATGTTTATCGGGGGAAGTTACTAAATCAGAGAGCGAACGTGCGGCCAGGTTGAGCTGTCAAACCTTCAGCTTTTGCTGGAACGCGGTGTTATAAAGTGGGGGGGGTTTCGAGAGGGGGGGGGGGGGGGGGCGACTCTCCGTTCTCAAACCCCGGCAGCAGGGAGCGCAAGGCTCGGAGTCGCTACGGAATCGGTAGGTTATGGGTTTGAATCCCGATCGCTACGACTTCGGTCAATTTCCGGAGTGGACTGTAACTGTACAGAAACGCAGTCGCGGGAAAGGGACTCGAAACGACCCGAGCGGGTCCAGTGGTCTGTCCGTCCGTACGCTCAGGTACTTTACCTGAGCGTTACCTGTGCGGTAAAGCTGGCTCCCTGGCAGGGCTGACTGAGCGTGTGCAGAGACGATGGCGGCTCTGTCCGGACTCGACGCTCGATAGCAGCTGTGTTACTGGAGGCTAAGCTCTGGCACGTGGAGGAAAGCACAATTATTCAGCACTATATTACCCACAAGCCCACGGGCTGATCCACAGGCACTGTATTACCCACAGGCACTATATATTACCCACAATCCCATGGGCTGATCCACAGGCACTGTATTATTCATAATCCCACGAGCTGATGCACAGGCACTATATTACCCACAATTCCATGGGCTGATCCACAGGCGCTGTATTACCCACAATCCCATGGGCTGATCCACAAGCTCTATATATTACCCACAATCCCACAGGCTGATCCACAGACACTGTATTACCCACAATCCCATGGGCTGATCCACAGGCTTTATATATTACCCACAATCCCACAGGCTGATCCACAGACACTGTATTACCCACGATCCCACAGGCTGGTCCACAGACACTATATTACCCACAATCCCACAGGCTGATCAACAGGCATTCAATTACCTACATATATTATTCTCTTGGTTGAAAAAAAAAAAAAAGTATACACACACATACATATATGCGCAAATATGTGTGCGCACACACACACACACACACACATATATATAAGCAAGCATATAATATTATATGAACACACAAATACAATTACACTGGCCAAAGTGGCCATGCGCATAAACATATGGTACAATTTTATTTTAATTTTTTTAATTTCAATTTTAACACAAAAAAGACTCATTACTTCACAGCTTATCTGAGAAGTGAATGTCCTCTTAAGATATACCTGCCAGGTGCTTTGCCAAAGGCTAATGAATTGATTAGTAAAACATCCATCAAGAGTGTCCATTTGGAACTCCCTCTAGTCAAAAAACAAAAAAAAAACCGAAACATTTCAGATGCTCGAAAAACTATGAAGTCTGGGAAACAGAATCATTTTCTATTGCTAAGGAATGATAGAGGCATAGTTCACTTTTAGGGATTATAACACCCCCCCCCCCCCCACAACCCACCAAAAAAAAAAACTTATGTCATTTGCAGTCACTTGCAGGGCTAAAATTCCAGGCACGACCACATGCCACAATATTTTGGAAACGCATGAGTGATTTCCCTCCCCCCGGGGGAGACTGTAACTACAGCTGGCCATTTAAGCCCTACTCAAACCTGTCATCACATTTTCTAAGACTCCTGCTGCCATGTTTGAGGGATACTTTCGCGAGGAAGGTATAATTTCGAGAGTTGGCGTGCTCGCCCGAGGAAGAATATTAATCCGCCAACGTCAGCGACAACTGGCCCATCTCGACAGGAGAGACAACGGACCCGACTGTTGTGATACTCAACACACCGCTACCTCAGGGCATTACTGTAATAACTTCCTAAATAAAGCTCATCTTTCAATATCGGTCTTGTTTATGTTAATACAAGATCACAGCGGATATTTTAAAATGCCCACACGCACTGAAAGATGAGCTTTACTTAGGAAGTCATTACTACAAGTGGGCTTTTAAAATATCCACTGTGATCTTGTATTAACATAGTACTGCCCTTGTGCAAGAGACTTTAATTCACCACTATTTATTCAATGCCACATCACACACAGCAGAAATGTACACCGCTTTCAGCTTTTTACAACCACCGTTATGGTAAAATGTGGTGATATTCCAATGCTTGGCCACCTCCACAGCAGCAGGGGGTGCTATTGAGTAACAACAGACAAAAACAAAGTTATGAAAATTTTTTAAAGCATCTGTCGAACTTTATTTCAGTTGTTGACAGTTGCCTGACCACCAGCTGGAAGGTCGTTGAGATTCTAGCAGGCCTGAACACCGATAAGTGTTAATCTCATTATGTAATCCAGTTGTGCACAGGGTTTATTTCAGAAGCCAGCACTGCTGTTGGTCATTGAGGCGACTGACGTGTTTGTTAGGGCAGTGGTTCTCAAACTCGATCCTGGAGGCCCCTGGGTTATGCTGGTTTTCGTTCCAACCACAATTGCAATTCCAGAATTTTAACAAGCTGTTAATTTTTCTTAATTGGCAGAAGTTCATGCTTTAGAGGGATTATTTACCCTCTTAAGCCACATTATGTCAGAAATAGCTGTGCATGCCATGAAGAATAACATTTCCATATTCATATCACGCTATACTCCATTAGCGCACTGGTTTACTAAAGCATGTGTCAGCCATCTTAAAGTTTATGATTCAATGATCTCTAAATGGCAGAGATTTTAAAAGATTGCATATGAAATGACTCTCTCCAGACAGGTTAAGTGTCTTAGGTACTGACACAACATCAGTGGGCCCAGTCCAGGTTCAAACCAGAGACTGCAGTTGGGTAATGAGCAGCAAAAAAAAAAAAAAAAAAAAAGGAAACTCCAACTCAAAACAAGGCCGTAGTATTTTCAAATTTTACTGTCGTATATTACACATAATGTACCATATTTTACACAAGACCATTAGACAGATGTAGCAAAAATAGTTAAAAAAACAAAAAAAAAAAGAAGGCTGGAAGGGTGGGGGCGGGGGGGGGAACCTCTACACAACTCCACTGCTGCATTGTGATTTAAAAAAAAAAAGAGAGAAACAAGGTAAGGATTCTGGGAAAACGAGGGACAGCCGGAAGCTTTTAGCTGCTGGTCGTGACCTCGAAGGGGTAGTACTGCGGGAAGTCGTGGATTATTTTCAGACCCTCGTTGTACACCTCCAGGTCTGTCAGGGGAAACGGAACAAAAACAGGAAGTGTGACGACAGGAAGAGTCAAACAGCTGACCGTCACAAAACACACAACCTGGACTTCCCCCCTTCTATATCACTATACATGTTATCAGATGAATGAATATGCATGAAGCTCAAAATTATGGATTTATATTAATAAAAACAGGCAGGCACTATACCCAAATGAATATAACTTCAGCCAAACCCTCTTAAAGACTTTAAAATTCTACACAACCTCCCCTCAGTCAATTGCATTAACTAGCAAGCAAGGGCGGGGCAGGGGGGCGGGGCCGTGGACGATAGACGGCTCGGGTTGACACGCCCACACGGTTGCCGTGCGACCAGCGAAGGACAAGATGGCCGCCCCGCGTTAAAGAAAGCGCCAGAGGGCCACGCACCGAAGGGCTTGCCCTTGTCCTCCCGGAGCACGGCGTACGCCGTCGCGGTGAGCGTGGCTTTGCTGGACACCATGCCGATGACCTCCACGACCCCGCTCAGCTCCTCGTCCAGCTGGAGGGAAGGAAAAACACAAACTCCGAAATTAAACAGCTGGAGGTTCTCAGGTCCACCGTCATTACATTACATTACATTACAGGCATTTAGCAGACGCTCTTATCCAGAGCGACTTACACAACGTTTACATAGCATTTTACATTGTGTCCGTTTATACAGCTGGATATATACTGAAGCAACGCAGGTTAAGTACCTTGCTCAAGGGTACAACGGCAGTGTCCTAACCAGGAATCGAACCTATGACCTTTCGGTTACGAGCCCGATTCCCTACCCACTGTGCTACACTGCCGCCAGTCACCGGCTGTTTCAGTATTCGGAAGATTACGCTCAAGCGCCACACTCTGCGCCAGAGTATTTCCCCCGAAACTCTTAAGCCGGTTCTTGCTATCGCCAAGTCCCTCGAGTCAACAAGAGAACGTCTGCGACTTTTGGTGTGGAATTACGGCATAAACCAACGCGCCGTATACACACAATCAAAAGGGTAAGTCCAGGTCAGTTCAACACACAGAGTCAACGTTTGTGGAACCACACTAATTTCCCCAAACTTTACAAGCCCATATATCCCTTAATAAGGGTCTACGGCAAGTGTAATTTCAGTTCCTGTGGTTTCTTATGAGACCAAATAAGTATGCCAAATAGAATTAAAATCTGTGAGGACACGATCCAAAAGTGTGTTGAGTTGACCCGAACCCAAAACAGATATTGCAAGGCTTGACAGCAAGTGACATCAAAGATCATTTGTTAGCAAGAAAGCTACATTTTGCTTCGGTATTTATTCCCCAGAAGTTACTAAAGGTTAATGTTAAGCCTAAATCAGCCTTCGTTAGCAGTTGCCATCGCTTTTTTCACTACAGATTAGCCGGTAGCCGCTAGCACGCGGATGAGCAGGCAGACGCACGACGCTCACCGGGTCGTTGAGTTCCACCGTTGCCATCTTACCCTCTCCGTCCAGCAGAGTGAACGATTTTCCTGTCGGGTGCACCTGCGACAGAATGACGGCACACAATGCAACAGTCGTCACCCACGCGCCCTGCAGATCTGTCTTATTTGCTTTATTATCTACATAATTCTTTATTATCTACATAATTATCATAATATAGCACAACAAACAAGTGTGAACATGGGACTTTTATTCTTCGTGGCATGCATTGCTATTTCTGACAAAACGTGGCTGAAGAGTTTAATTAAATAATCCCTAATTACCGAACTAAGAAAATTTAACATCTTGTAAAAATCCTGGGATTGCAATTGTGGTTGAAACGAAAACCAGTATACACAGGGTCCCAGGACAGTTTGGGGACCACTGTAACGTCGTAAGATTAACGCAATAGCAATTTAATCTGAACAGTTTAACCACAAAACGTATTGCCAATACGAAATCTCTCGCATATGCCAGGTCGCAGTTTAGGCACGAACAAAATTGAACAAACATCTCAAAAACCCGACTGCCACACACAAACCGGCTAACATTAGGGGAACTCGGCCAGCCATCTAGCTAATGAGAGCAACATAGCGAATGGCAAATACCCGCAGTCATTTACCTTCTGAAGTCGTCCAACAAAGCAGACAGGTCTGTTAATGTACTGGGAGAGCATACTGGTGTTGATACGCGTTTTTGGAGATTCATAAACGCTCGCCATTATGCCGTTTTTGTGACACTACAGCTCCGACTGAAGACACTAACCGCGGGAAAAAGCTTCGGACTTCTGCGTCATTTCCGTGACAGTCCTACATATATTTCTTCCCCAGTGGAACTACTGTTCCTGTAAGAAAAGTGCTTTATCTCCGTTTTGGCTGAATGATAGTACTTTCAGTGAAGGGAGTGTATTTGATGACTCATGTACTGTATGTTGATAAATTTGATCACAATATGTGAGAATGTCCTATGAGTGTATCTCCCAAAAGTGACGCTCGTGTTTTATTTATTTATTATTTTATGTAGTACGGACCATTCTAAATTATGGCCTTCCAAAATGTATTCTAACAAATCTTCGGCTTTATTCGACTTGTCTATCTTTGCTTATGTGTGGATGCGTTTCTGTGTGCTGTATCGACTGTAGTTCAAGCTGATCTTTCCCCGCCTGGATCGGTCCCAATGAACTACAGTTCAGTCCGCCGAATTGGAATGAAAGAGGTTTTGCTTCCCTCTGCTGGAGATGTGTCTTTGCTTCACGTTCAGTGCAGCCTGTACGTGTGTGTTATCGACAACAGGCAACTGTAGGCTATCCGTTAAAGTATTGTGCCACAGTAGATCTATGGCATACAGTAGATCAGAGCTAGAATAAATTAGTTTTGTATCAGGCGGTGTGGTGTCATAACAGACATATACGTGTAAGTGACAAGCTCATAGATTTCTAAGAATGTAAACGGAATGCATTTCCCCTAGCGGATAATTGTTCGCATCGGAATTCCGCATTGTTTAAATAGTCATATTTCGGAAATGAACTGAAAACGAAAATGCAAAATTCTAAAAATAAACGTACACCGAAAGACCTGTTATACAAAAAGTACATTCAAGCAAATGTCCCGTCATTTTAGCCGGAAAGAAGTTTCCAACGTTGCACGATTTGCGAATCTCTCTCGGACTCGGCATATGTCACAGTGACGTGACGTCACAGCCGGAAGTCATGTTGAAAGAGCTACAGTAAACAGAAGGCCTGCCAGGCTGCTGCTATAGCTGAAGACTGTTAGATATTTTTTCTGCATTTGCCGGATTATTATTTATACTATTTTCTCAGCACAGTTGCTGTGAGTTCGCATCACGTAAGTAATACAACTACAAGCGGTTATCAAGATAGTTTAGCTACTTGTTAGTTGACAGGTGACATAAATGGAGTCAGAAGTTAGACTGGCTGTCCAGCAAGATCTGTCTCCACTTCTGGATAGATAGCGTGATCGACAGCGTGAGGGGAGATGTTTACAAATTATAAAACCATGCTACTTATAATTTCAGTCTAAATATTAGATATATAAATAATAGCTGGTAGTTATATGAACTGCTTCCTTCTCTACCTAGCAAGATATTTGTCTTGGTTAGGTATCTTATCTATAGCTAGCTAGCTAACATGTTTAACTGCTCTACTACTAACGTTTAACTACTTAACATAAGAGTAATCTGTATAAAATAACTGTTGAGTTGCTGACGTTAACTGCCAAGCAAACCTGAACATAACTTTTTTTTTTATTGTAGATATTACATTATTAAACGTCTTTGTTTCGTTTTTGTTGTCTACTCTTCATAACTAAACGCGATACATACTGCTGTACGTAAAGCTAACACATTTCACGGAAAAGCAGTGACGTTTGCGTGAGCTGATCTTTCGCTCACGTGCCCCGCCGAGAGGAATCGAACTTGCAGCTTTCACTTGTTGCAAAGTCAGCGTTTAATACTGAAAATTACTTTTGTTTAAAAACGTTCATTCCAGACGCAGTGGGCGCGCGACGCGGGGCCGAGATGTTCAGCTTTCTCGGTCTTCGGAAGGATTCTAAGAAGTCCTCGTCAGAGAAGGAAACCGACGGGTTTGTGATAATAGGTGAGTATCGCGGGTCCCTTTTCTGTAAAACAAGAATGAGACTGATTGCAGAGCAGAATTGTATTATTATAGAATTATAATATAATAATCAATCAATGCAAAGTACTTATATTTGCTAAAAAGGACAGATTGCAATGAACAATAACTGTCCACCCGGCTAGGAATCTTTCAGAAGTTTTAAAATGCTTTGAAAATGCTAAAAGTTAAATAAGCTCCAATAAACAGAGAGAGAGAGAGAAGGAGAAAGAAAACAGTATTATGTTCACTCTATTTTTATCTGCTGAATTACCTCCAAAACAATGGAGCAACTCTTAAGCTCCTACAGGCCTTCACAAGAGCCCAGATAATGAATGCTTCCATTTACTCATTCCATGTACACACATGTATATAGATGCACACACACACACACACACACACACAAGGTTTGAGTCAAATAATAATTTTAAATGCTCTAACCTGTTAGTGATTGGTAAACTTCCTGCGGATGAGTGCGATATTAAGGTGGCAGACTTTCGGAAAGAGATGGAGAAAGAGGGGCACTTTGAAGAGCCAGGTGCTGTGTTGACAGTTTGCCCCTTATCAATGCACCAGCACCTGGAAGGGGCGGGGCTAACGCTTGACTGGCGGAACCACATTCACACAGCTGGGTGTTTGTGTTGTAATAATGTAGCCATTCGTGGCGTAATCAGACTTGGCGGTTTGATGAACGGAACCTGAGCGGAAAGGGTTCCGTGGGGGCCGTCTGCAGCTGGCTTCCTCAAGACCTGACGTTAAAGGCGTAATGTGGGTGGTGACATCACCTGTTCTGTCGTCGTGGGAACCCGTTAGCCCTTGCATTCCTTTGCTGGAGTGGAGTATTGGCAAAGGTTCTCTATAGACCCCAGATAGCCAGCTCCTGCGTCCCTTCCACTGTTATTGGCTCCTTACTCTACGAGGGTTTGGTAGGTGTGTGTCTCTGGCCCCCGGAGCTGCTCCAAAGGGGCGTGGCCTGGCTCCAAAAAGGAAGGGTAGGATTAGGGTTAAGGTTACACTAAACTCTGCTCGTTTGGAGCTGGGCCACTCCCCTTTGGACTCCCGGTTGGCAGCTGGACGTTTCCCCCACTTCAGTTAATGAATATTCATGAAGCAGTGTGTCTGAGTGCATCCATTGGCTCTGGTTTGATTCTTGGCAAAATCCCCTGTTCTGAAGGGGGTGGGGGGGGGGGTCATTTAAAAAATTACTGTCACTTTGAGTTTAATTTCAGTTGAACTCAAAACCTCATAAGTATGGAGGACTAACAAGCTTTTAAAGACATGCTAATAAGGCAGTGCACGTGTGCCTGGCCTTTCTGCAAATAAGACCGCGCCATTTTCTCTCTGTTTCCAGGTGAAACCGCAGAGGAGAAGAGACAGAAAGTCCAGAGCGTGAGCCACGCCACCAACGTCATCGTCCTGCCCTCCAAGGTGCCTGAGAGACGCCGCGTGTAGCCTGCAAACCCCACAGCTGTTTAACTCCAGTCCTGGAGGGGGCGCTGTGTCTGCAGGTTTACCTCCAGTCCTGGAGGGGGTGCTGTGTCTGCAGGTTTACCTCCAGTCCTGGAGGGGGTGCTGTGTCTGCAGGTTTACCTCCAGTCCTAGAGGGCTGCCATGTCTGCAGGTTTACCTCCAGTCCTGGAGGGGGCGCTGTGTCTGCAGGTTTACCTCCAGTCCTGGAGGGGGCGCTGTGTCTGCAGGTTTACCTCAAGTCCTGTAGGGCTGCCGTGTCTGCTGGTTTAACTCCAGTCCTGGAGGGCTGCAGTGTCTGTACAATTTTATAGCTTTCTTCCAGTCAGCAGCCAATTTAGGCGCTGGAAACAAGGTTTGTGGGCTGTTTAGCCAATGAAGGGCTTGAATGAAGCAGCTGAGTGCTGAGACAGTGCTGAGGCAGCCGTGCTCTGTTAGCGCTCCTGTTTCAGCAGCGTGGTAATGGTGCTACAGCTGTGTCGTGTCTCTGGGTCAGCACCGTAGCTAACCTCACATTAGCGTACAATGCTGCACTTGTCTCTGGTCTAAAAGCGATCGTTTAGCCTGGTCTGCGTTACTGCTGCTCACAGAACACGTGTAGATTCTCCCATGTCCTCTCTGTGATGAATCCCTTCGCATAAGAGCTTCTGAATATACTGAAATATAAACCTGCTACCAGACCTGGGTCAAGTACACATTTATTTTGGAGTTGCCTGTAATGTAATGAGTTGGATTCACATAATCTTCTCTGAATTTGCTGATCTTGCCTGGTGCATTGGAACCAATGGGATACTTTCAGAGAGAGCAAACCCTGGTCCTCTCAGTTGCACCAGGCAAGATTAACAGAGCACAGAAGAGTATATGAATCCAAAACAAACACGTATTTGACCCAGGTCTGCCTGCTACACCGCTTGTGCCGATAAATGGAACGATCAGAGATCTGATAATAAATCTGTCCATCTATCTATCTGTCTGTCTGTCTCTATCTATGCATCTCAATCTCTCCCTGTCTCTCTTTCTCTGTCTCTGTGTCTCTCATGCTCTCTGTTTCTGTGTCTCTCTCTCTCTCCAGTCCTCCAATGTGAATCCAGCCCCTCCCACATTACCGTACCAGCCCTCTCCGGCGCCCCCGGTGGCCGCTGCGGAGGCTGCGCCCTTCCTCCCTGAGCTGCTGGGAGACATCCCCTTCACCCTGGCGCCCCACATCCTGGCCATGCAGACGGGGGTACCCCAGATCCCCGACTTCATCCTCACCCGCGACATCAACGACAACCTGGCCAGCTTCCGCTACGACTTCACCCTGGAGAACTCCGTGCTCTGCGACTCTTAATTCAGGCCCCGCCCCCTCTGGCTACAGACCCCACCCCCTCAGGGCACATGCTCCGCCCCCTCCCCTTCCCCCATGCTCTGCTATGACTTCACCCTGGAGAACTCTGTGCTGTGCGACTCCTAATGCTGCTGGTGCCGCAGGCCCCGCCCCCTCCGGCCACATGCCCTGCCCCCTCCCCCGAACCCTAGACCCCCTCCATGTATCCTCATGGCCCCCAGCCTTTTTGAAGCGGGTGGGGTGGGGAACGCTGCCTACCTCTACTGCTGTGCTGTTGGGGGGGGGGCCACAGTTAGTAAATGTAGGGGCTGATGCTAGGGCTTGTGACCTTTTCAGGTAAACGTGCTAATTAAATAATTAAGAGGACTAGTTGGTGTGGAATCCTGACGTAGAGATCGACCCTCGTTCCGCACGCCTGAAGTGGACGCCAGCTAAGGGTAAAACCACAAACGTTTATTAGCGCGCGTGCTTGTGTCGTTCAGACGGTAGTTTTGCTGTGCGTTTTTTACTCCACTTTGGGGTTTCCGAACGGTGTGTCAGGGCTGGTTCTGTGCCACGCTGGCGCGCGGTGGCGAGCCAGGTGATTGGCCACTGTGCCGCCTGTTCCTGACGTTTTTGCTATCGTTTGGGGTCTTTTGCGGAAGGCGGAATTACGATAGCTGATGCTTTGGGGGGTTTTGCATCAAAGCAGCAAACTCTTCAGCAAAAATCTTATTTTTTGTGTGTTTTTGAGCATCCTTGCTGCATAAAACAAAGAATGGTTCAACACAGCACACACAGGCGTACACTCCATTGGGATGATAAACGCGTGACCAGTTGTTCCAAGAATCCATACTTTGCCCCAATTTCAGCAGAATGTTTACTCACAGTGTACATCTTGTGACTTTTGTGCTTTCAAGCCATCGTTTAAATTCTTTGTGTGGTTTGCAGAAAAACTCTGCACAGTATGACCAGTGAAGCCAGCTTTTGCAAAGCCCTCGATGAAATGGTTTAATAAAAATAAAAAAAAGCTATTTCTTTTGCACAAACACAATTTAACACACAAAAAAGTAGTTTACAAGGTCACAAAACAAGCCCAAATTGCAGTTAGCAAGCGCAGCATGTTGTTTTTGAATCACATTTAGTCTGGAAATACAATTAATTATCCCCCTCCCCCAATTATTTCAGGTGAAATGACCTTTTTTCCTGGATTCTGTTTTCTCCGCACTAATTACGTTTGTCCTGTGCTGACGTTTCGCGGCTGGGTGCGCGCTGCATGCCAAAGGAGCCGTGCGTTTCACCCAAGATGACCGCGTGCCCGGACTTTTAATATTTTAGCCTCGTCATCTTCATACGCAGAATCACCGAGTGCTGATATTTCATGAATGTACTTTCCAAAAAAATTAATTTTTTCAAGATTTAAATGAGAAGTATTTATATTTTTCTTGTACCCATGAAAATCAAGTTTCTCTAGCGATAGCACGCTATTATTTTGGTAAACATTTTTGGTAATTATATTTCTACAAATCACTGGGCTTTTGCATGATTGTTATTCAAGTTGTACTGTGGTTGATATTCTTTGGTCAAAGCTACAAATGGAAGCAGAAATGCAGTGTTTGCTGTGTGCATGTACTTACATGTTCTAATTTTGTGATGCATGTTTATATTCACTTATAATTTTCTTTTCTTTTTTTGGCTGCATGTTTAAGTGAAGTTGTGAGCATTGTGTGGATGGTGTGACTGCACGGGCTTGCGAACTATCACTAAGATGGTGGGGTACAGTCGGCCATTTTGAATTTAAAACTGAAGTGGTGAAAATTTGCAGAACTTGCATCAGTCTTTCTGCTGTCTTGAAACTGTGGTTTTTGTTGGCATGACAATTTAACATTAATAATTCAGGTGTCCCCCATTATCCACACACTAGTCTGTGCCCCCTAAATATTGTGTACTGCAATTTAGAGCAAGGATAGGATGTCTTTATTTACCGAGAAATTCACAGGTTCGTTAAAATGCTTCCACCTTTTTGTTAGTCAGTAACAGCACATTTGTCTAATTAAATTCTGAATGCTTCTGTGCCTTCATCGTTCATGGGAGAATATAAATTGGACTTTGAATGACACTTTAAATGGTAGTATTTTCATATTCTGCCAAGTTTACATGGTTTGTATAATAGCGGGGGAAGAGAGTTGAAAGTGTTTAGTTTTCCTGTTTAATTCTTTCTGATTTCACTGTCAGGAATTTCCTTCTTCTCGTTTTCCAAAACTGTAAATGCATTTAAAATATGGTTGTGTTGACAGTGATATTATGAACTGTAGTATTTAAACTGTTGTATTATTAAATAATTTAATAAACAAATTGCAATCAATACTTTAATTTGATTCATTTTCAGCTTTTATGCAATGAATAGCCTACACCATTTTAACTGACCGTAGACTTCATATCTGTGACCAAAAAGTGCACTATTTTACACACAAATATACAAAAGGATTCCACGTTTAATATAATACAGTGCCGTATGAACTATAGGGCTACGTATAAGGAAAAATTAGGCAAAAGAATTTGTAGTGTAATCCCATCCAATCAATATACTAATCCTACAACATGTACCGGTCTCTTTACAAACCCTGTAGTAGTCGTTCACAAAGTGCGCTGTCAGTTTAATTCCACAACCAATAGGGTGCCGAGGAAAGAAGATCTCCTCACGTGGGCAAAACGTCAATGAATTTATTGGCCACCTCCACTGTCAATATAAAATTTCTGACCAACGACTGCCGACACAAGCCGTTAGCCCACCAACCAGATGATTACAGTAAAGGACTGTAGCCCACCCCCCGCCTGTCGACCCAGTGGGTACGAAAGCGGAGTTGTGTTGTCACTCAGAGTAATATTGCAGAGATATTTGTCGATAAATTTATAAATTGAGGTAATTTAGTAAAGTTCGCAGATTTCAGAGTACATTTTAACCACGAAGAGAGAGGTCTGCTCAATAACTGTTTGTGGCGGACATAGCAAGGTACTATAACCAGCTAGCGAGAAACAAGATTGATTTCCTGGTCAAAATACAATCTTGTCAAGGTCCAGTTAGTTTAGCTAAATTAAAACAAGTTATCTGGCCACAAACAGCTTAGATGTCTGCAGATCGCAAGCTAAACAACCTAACTGATTGCAAAGTCGCACATATCCAAGGGGCACAGGAAGCTAAATGATTTCTAAAGCACAATTTATTGAGAATAATATAGGTAGACTACTATTTTAGCTGACGCATATAAGCTTTGCCAGTTGATATTTTAGCCAACGTTATTTTCCCCCATCTAAAAGTGTTGTTACTCTCTATCCGGACCTTCAAGACCTTATCACAACCCCCATCAGCAACGGGTCAAACGCGGCGAGGGGTCCCCAACCACCCCAGCCGACAACACCACCAACACCCCCACCCCTGGACGCCTGCTGCCCGCGCACGCCACCGTGCCGTGCCAGCTGTTGCGTGAAAACCACAGCCCAACCCGCCTGCCCACCTCACAAGCCTCCGCCTCCTTCTCCTCCTCCTCCTCCTCCTCCTACTCTGTCGGGAGCAACACGGAACCGACGACATCGAGAAGCCCCAGTCCCGCCAGCCCGACGCAGTGGCCGGCCAACCCGGGAGCAAACGGGTCGGTGGACGCCAGGCTGACCGCAATACGGACACGGTCGTCGCCGGACAACAAGACCGTCTCGCCCGTTCGCGGAGGTAATGATTGGTGCATCCGAACGGCTGCAAGCTAGCATCTCCTCCATCCGGCGCCAGTGGGTTTCTCTGCTAGGCAGCAAGCCTGCCTCCTAATTTATGGATGCAATGTAGGTCATAAGCGATGTCTGCTTGTTTTTGCGTTTCATTTCCTCAAACCGGTTTCTGCGAATCTGAAGGGCTCATCTAACTGGCTAATTAGCCGTGTCAGAATGATCGGCTAGCTGGCTAATCATTTTGACTGCCCAACTAGCTACGCTATCATAAGAAGCTAATGCCTACGGCCCCCTCAGCTGTGTGCTGCAAGTCTGGCCGGGGATTATTGTAATGGAAGATGATTTGTTTTGCACAAGATTCGTGGGTGCACAACTAGCGTGTAGTGTATCCCTAAGTATCCAGGTACAAAAGTGATCCTCCTTGCATGAAATATATATTTTTTTGGTTTGTTTATGTTCCTGAGCGCATAGCCTGGCAATCAGCTGTTCTTGGGTAAAATTTCCAGGTCAAGACTAAAAAAAAATAAAACAGAAATGACTGCGGACGTGGGGAAGTTGACAGTTTGCTAGATTCAAACAAACAATTTGTAGAATTACGTAGTGACCCAGAGGTTTCCGCTGCAGCCGGTATACTGCCGACTACCCAGTGCAATGACGTTGTTTAAGAACGGAGCCGACCTGCGCTGGAGGGATGCGTTTTTGCGCGGCGCAGCGCTTAGCTCGCCTGGCTAACTCGAAGGTCGCACGGCCATGAACGCCAGGCCAACATTTGTGGGACGTAAACAGGGGGAAAAACAGTGCGGGAAAAAAGCCCCCCCCCCCCCCCCCCCCAACGCATCATGCAGCGGTGTCACCATTGGCGCGGTCTGCGCGGCTATTTTTAGCACGTTGTTATCGGACTTGTGACGATGCTGGAGGTTGCGTGACATTAGACGTCCCCTGTGCGGGTTCAACCGCGACTCCTTCCTTTCGGTCGCAGAGCAGTGGCGAATGGGAACGCGAAGGCCGCTGGGACACACAGGTACTATAGACCTATAAAAGAAAAAAAAAAAATGTAAAAATGGAAGGTAAATTACCTCACCTCTCCAAAAAACATCCAGCACAGTGGCCCTCTCCCTGGGTTGCTAAATTTGGGGGGAGAGGGGGGTCCCCCAGCGATGAACTGGAGTGGTTAGCACAGTGTCCGGGTCCAAACCAAACAATAATCAGGTCAGGTTACTAATGTGTTGAAATTTGCGGTTGCTTTACCAAACAAAATTTCATCTAAAAAATAATAAATAAAAATGATGAATTAAAAAATAGGGAACCCTCACCATACACCCCTCGTCAATGCATTTTATTGTGTCTGTGGCCCTAACACTCGGGACATTCTCCTGAGTTTGGGGGGGGGGGGGGGGGGCAGTAGGGGGCGTGAATCTCCCAGTTCGTGCTACCACATTCCTGCCGTCCCCACAATCTCCCGGATCCCGCTGGTGCTCGTAATGGCGTCTGCCCCCCCCCCCCCCCCGCATCCTCTTACCTTTTCTCAAGATGGCCGCCACCGCCACTGTGGCTGTGCGAGCTGCACTGCGGAATCCGCAGGTCTCGGCATTCGGGACAATACGGGGGCCGTCCCGCTCTACCCTCCGCGCCTCCCCCAAAAAAGCCATGACCTCCAACCCTCTCCTAACTGCCATGTACATTTCTGCTATCAGGGGCTGAGAGGAATCCTCAGACGAAAATCAAGGGGGGGGGGTGCCTCTTTGACTTGGCAGAACCCCCCCCCCCCCCCCGGACCAACCGGAATGCGCCAAACAGGAAGAAAACAACCAATAGCGCTTAGCGTACGGGAGGGAAATTTAGGATTTGTTGGTGTGGGGTGTTATCCTGTGCTCTCCTGTTCTCTCGTTGTTGTTGTTAGGGTGGATCATTGGGGGAGCTGTGTTGCTACAGGTTGTGTTTCTAATTTCGGGGTCAGTCTGTAAATTCCAGGGGTTTGACTTGGAACGGTATTGTGGTCAGGGGTGTCCGGTTGTGGTGGGAGCCGGGTGCTCATTGCGGCTGTGCACACTGCGTTCGGTGAGCAGATCTCATGCTGTGTGTGGTTTGGGTTGTAGAGATTTGGTGGTGTTTTTGGCTGATCTGTGTGTGTGTGTGTGTGGTTTGGGTTGTAGAGATTTGGTGTTTGTTTGGCTGATGTGTGTGTGTGGTTTGGCTGTAGAGATTTGGTGTTTGCTTGTGGGGCAGGCCGGTGAGGTCACTGAGAAGTGCGTTGGCGGTTTCGTTACTGTTTTACTATTCGATAAACGACCTGTCTGTCAGAGTCGCCGCGTGTCCGTGCACAGGCTCGGACCGCGCTGACGGGGGTTACCAGGGCAACGGGACAGCAGCGATGGCAGGAGATCGGGGGGCGGGGGACGGGGGTTGGGGGGGGTGGGGAGGTGACATTCCACCATGTGACCTTTTGGGTTCTGAAAACGATGACATCACTCCTTACGCCAGATGCACAGCAACAATGTTACGCCTCTGCAAAAAGTCATCACCTGAGGTCACCGAATAAATAACTAAATAAATAAATAAATGCGTACATATTATGTGTGTATATATATATATATATATATATATATATATATGTTAATGTTAAAACAGAATATGTATTGAGAAAAAAGCGAACGTGCTCATGTCTGGGTTCCCGTTTCTGTGCGGTCGGGTTCCAGACGCACCCCAGGTTCGCTCTTCGAATCGTACGTCGCGGCGTCGCCGCTGACTAACGCTAGCATTCCGGTCTCCCAGCGGTCATCAGCTGCTGCAATCTGGGGAGCAGATTTTTTTAGATGCTGCACGAGCGCCAACAGTTTTGCGTGCACAAATCATAAAACAATATACAAAATAAAACATTCTGTAAGTGCATATGAACGTGTAAACAGAGCAGTCGGCCGTATGTAAATATGCGTGGATAGTATTTATTTTTGTGTCATCTGTGGGAGGTGTGCTGTGCAGATGCAGACCTGGACGCAGACACTGCGCAGAAGTGCAACTTCTGCTCAGTTTTTCATATGTTGTTCTATACAGTCTAATGTATACACATGCCAATTTACAGAGTCGGACCTCTTGTAGTTTTTGTTTAACAAAAACGGTTATTGACTGGATAAAGCAGGGGAGACCAGCTCTGGTCCTAGTTTTTGTTCCAACCAATTACATTAGTTTTAGTTTTCTGTCAGCTCTATATACTAAGTTGGTTCAGTTGGTAGAATACCCTTGCAGTCTGTGGCTGTAGCTGGTGCTTATACAGATGTTAGATCAGTATATGATTCAGATAATTAAATAATTAAGAGCAGATGTTGGCACAAAATCCTGAAACAGATCGACCCTTGTTGTGCAGCCCAAAACAAACAAAACACTATATTTCAGAAATGCTGTAATTCAACGACAACTCTGGGAAATTCTGGGGATATGCAAATTACCAAAACATAGTTTACTAGTGACAGACAACCTGTGGTAACCGTTGGGTGTTGGGGATGACCAATCACTTTGCAGCTTTGGAAGAGGGAAGGGCAAAAAAAAGTGTGCCTTTTACCGATAGTTTGATTCAGCTATTGAATGTGCTATAACATGTATAACATTTGTAGCCATAACAACACTGGCGGTTTAAAAATGAAGGAAGTATTTCTGCCACACCTGTGTTTCCTCAGATGTAAATCACACACTCGTCTGTCCCGTGTGCTTTCGGCGCTTGGGGAAACTTGCGCTGGCAGGAGCTGAGGTGCTGTGATCTCAGGAACTTAGATCCCGGATCAGAGACGGGCAACGAGGGCCAGGTCCCATCCCGATATCTGGGCTGTCCTTTACTGGCCGGTTTGTTTTGGTTCCCATGGTGATGTCGGAATGTCGGAACTCCGTTCCAGGAAGTTTGGTCAGGTGTGGCAGCCTGGTGATTGACTGGTAGAGGCCTGGTGGGCAAAGTATCTCTCACACACCCACACACACACACACACACACGCGCACCCAAACACACGCACACACACTCACACAAATACACACGCACACACACAGACAGACAAACAGACAGAGACACACACACACACACACAAAACACACACACATGCACACACACTCACACAAATACACACGCACCCAAACACACACACACACAACGCACACGCACACAGACAGACATACAAACAGACAGAGACACACACACACACACACAAACAGTCCCACTGTCATTATGGTAACCTTGTCCTGTTTGGGTAGAAATGAAATTGGGGCATTAGGTAGTGTATATTTTACTTATTTCCTCTGAGCTTTGCTGACCTGTATCCACCAATGAGAGGCTACGCTTTGATGACACATATCCACTAATGAGACACCACACTTTGCTGACCCATATCCACCAATGAGAAGCCAGGCTTTGATGACTTGTATCCACCAATGAGAAGCCAGGGTTTTCTGACCCTTATCCACCTATGAGAAGAGAATTTGCTGTCTAAAGACATCTCTCTCTCCTTCTCTCTCTCTCCTCTGTGTATTTCCTCCTCTTCCTCTTGCCATAATCTGGCAAAAACAAATAAATTCACAGATACATATACGTACTGTACACACACACACACACTTATGCCTGCATTCGTACCGTAAAAAGTCACTACTTTCCTTTCAGTCAACGTTCGCTTGGAAATGAGAGGTCCATACCAATCAGTGACTGGAATCAGGCACTTGAGTGCTGATTGGCTGAGAGAGCCAACAGATGCCGTGGTGTTTGAGATCCACAGTGACTGAATAATTGCGTTCTGTCTGCCTCTCTCTCGCCCCCTAGTGGAGGACAGGTGTAAGGGCGCTCAGGTGTGCTCTGTTCCCCGGGCCTCGTCTCTGGGCGGTATATCGTAGCGTCCTACCTGACGGGCCAGTGGCCACGCGACCCCCCCCCCCCCCCCGCCAGACCCCCCCTCCTGTGCGAGAGACAGAGACACACAGGTAGGCAACCCTCCCCCCACTATGTCTGTTTCATCCTGTAGGGTCATTTTCAAATTGCTGGTAAAATTGACAGCAATATATACCTGACCCCCCCCTCCCCCTCCTCGAAAAAAAAACTAAAGTTTAAACTGCAGTCACATGCAGGTTTGAGATGAATATGGCCAGGAAGGGCGGAGGTACACCCTCCGTGAGAAAGCCCTGGGGTCTCCTTCAAAGGAGACGGAGAGAGCTTTTTGGAGGGAAAAAATCCTGAAACGTTTTAGTCTTGGAATCGGGCTCAGAACCGCCAACCGCGCTTCCTGCTTCTGCAGCGCACCCCTGCGCTCACAAAGAGCGTCTTTCACACACGCAGCGACCCCCCGCATCCCACAGCCCCCCTCCTCTTCCTCTTCCTCCTCTTCCTCCTCCTCGGCTGACTGTGAATGAGGGACTTCACTGCGTTCAGCCTCTTAACCCACCCCATCCCCCCCCACTCAGCAAGGGGGCTGCTAAAATACAGCCCCCCCCCCCCCCCTCACACTAGCTGTGCAGCTCATTAGGGTTATTAAACATGTGATTGATCTTCCTGTGTGTGTGCTCTGCTATAGACCATATGTAATAATAATAATAATAATAATAATGAACTTTATCTGCAGACTCCTGGATGTTGGACTGATAAGTCGGGCGAGAAGAGGATCACACAGCGCTCTGTGTCCTGGGGCAGTACCGAGAGCTCAAAGAGGTACCCCAAAACACCGTGTACCCCAACAACCACAGCACCCCAAAAACAATTGCACACCCCCCACAGTGCTGACCAGCTCAGAGGGGTACCCCAAAACACCGTGTACCCCCACAACCACAGTACCCCAAAAACAATTACACACCCCCCACAGTGCTGACCAGCTCAGAGGGGTACCCCTAAAACCACAGCACCCCAAAAACAATTATGCACCCCCCACAGTGCTGACCAGCTCAGAGGGGTACCCCTAAAACCACAGCACCCCAAAAACAATTACACACCCTCCACAGTGCTGACCAGCTCAGAGGGGTACCCCCAAAACCACAGCACCCCAAAAAAAAATTATACAACCCACAGTGCTGACCAGCTCAGAGAGATACCCCAAGACACCATGTACCCCTAAAACCACAGCACCCCTAAAACCACTACATACCACACAGTACATACTAGCTCAGAGAGGTACCCAAAACACTGTTCCTGCAATGATGTGTTTATATAATGAGAGAAAGAGCTTAGAAGCCAGATTGCTTCAGTGTACCAACCACTGTACCCTCAATTCAACATAAACCTTGACATTTTATTATACATACATACAGACGTCAGTTTAATGCTGGATCTATTTTTGGAAGGTGTACCAGTTGATTTGATTTTAATTGATTTGTGTGTGTGTGTATTCCTTTAATTGTCATTTACTCTTTTCTTCCATCGTTCCTTTCTCTCATCTACCCAATGCTCTTTCTCCTCTCTCTATCCCTCCCTCTCTCTCTCTATCCCTCCCTCTCTCTCTCATGTTCCTCCCTCTCTAGCAGATAGCTAAACTCAGGAGGCAGCTTCAGTGCAGTAAGCTGGATAGCGGAGAGAGAGAGCGTGTTTCTCCACAGCAGGGAGCCAGCCAAGCGCAGGTGGGTGACAGCCAATCAGCACTCTCCCTCCTGTACCCACAGCCAATCAGCTCTCTCCCTCCTGTGTACACACCCAGTCAGCTCTCTACTTCCTGTATCAACCCAGCCAAGTGCAGATGGGCAACAGCTGTCTACCTCCTGTACCCACAGCCAATCAGCTCTCCACTTCCTGTACCCACCCACCCGGTCAGGCCCTGGTGGCTAACAGCCAATCAAGTCTCTACTCCCTGGGACAATACAGCCAGCTTAAATAATACATACCAGTGTGCAAACTTCCACCAGCACGTGCAAATCTCTACTGAGCATGTGCAGTGAGCCTCGCGGTGGCTTCGACCCCAGTGGCAGAGAGAAAAATGGAGAGGGAAAGACAGACGCATGCCCAGGCATGTCTGCGGCTTGCAGTGACTCTGAAAAGGGAGAGGCTATGCTGCTCTCTCTCTCACACACACATGCACGGGCACACACACACACACACACACACCTGTTAACGTGCCCGCTGGTCCCGTGCTCTTTGCCCAGGTGTCCATGTCGAGGCCTGGCCAGATGCCGCTGTCTAACATCACGGTGCCCAAGGCCACCATCTCCAGAGTGCCCAGCAGCATGGAGGGAATCAACCACGAGCTGGAGAAGGTCTTCATCAGAGACAGCACTGCAGAGAGAGAGGAGCTAAAGGTATACACACACACGCAAACACACACACACAGCCACGAGCTGGAGAAGGTCTTCATCAGAGACAGCACTGCAGAGAGAGAGGAGCTAAAGGTATACACACACACGCGCACACACACACACACACACACACACATCCACAACCACGAGCTGGAGAAGGTCTTCATCAGAGACAGCACTGCAGAGAGAGAGGAGCTAAAGGTATGCGCACACACACACACACACACAACCACGAGCTGGAGAAGGTCTTCATCAGAGACAGCACTGCAGAGAGAGAGGAGCTAAAGGTATACACACACACACGCAAACACACACACACAGCCACGAGCTGGAGAAGGTGTTCATCAGAGACAGCACTGCAGAGAGAGAGGAGCTAAAGGTACAAACACACACACACACACACAGCCACGAACTGGAGAAGGTCTTCATCAGAGACAGCACTGCAGAGAGAGAGGAGCTAAAGGTATACACACACACACACATACACACACACACACACACACAACCACAACCACGAGCTGGAGAAGGTCTTCATCAGAGACAGCACTGCAGAGAGAGAGGAGCTAAAGGTATACACACACACACACGCTCACACACACACACACACACACAACCACAACCACGAGCTGGAGAAGGTCTTCATCAGAGACAGCACTGCAGAGAGAGAGGAGCTAAAGGTATACACACACACACACGCTCACACACACACACACACACACACACACACACACACCCACAAGCTGGAGAAGGTCTTCATCAGAGACAGCACTGCAGAGAGAGAGGAGCTAAAGGTATACACACACACGCGCACACACACACACACAACCACGAGCTGGAGAAGGTCTTCATCAGAGACAGCACTGCAGAGAGAGAGGAGCTAAAGGTATACACACACACGCACACACACACACACACACACACACACACAACCACGAGCTGGAGAAGGTCTTCATCAGAGACAGCACTGCAGAGAGAGAGGAGCTAAAGGTATACACACACACGCACACACACACACACGCAAACACACACACACAGCCACGAGCTGGAGAAGGTCTTCATCAGAGACAGCACTGCACAGAGAGAGGAGCTAAAGGTACAAACACACACACACACACACACACAGCCACGAGCTGGAGAACGTCTTCATCAGAGACAGCACTGCGGAGAGAGAGGAGCTAAAGGTATACACACACACACACACCCACCCACAAGCTGGAGAAGGTCTTCATCAGAGACAGCACTGCAGAGAGAGAGGAACTGAAGGTACAAACACACACACACACACCACCACGTACACACAAGCACACATGCACGCACGCGCACACACACACACAGATGTGTTTATGTAAGATTTCAGACAGTGGAGGTGCTAGATGGGCAGTATATGTGTTTTTATAACGTATGTTTAGATGTGTGTATATTTCCAGTACATATGTGTGTATATGGGCGGTATATGTGTATATATTTGTGGTATATATATATGTGTATATATATGTGTATATATGTGTAGTATATATGTGTATATATTTGTGGTATATATATGTGTATATATGCATATATATGTGTGGTATATTTGTGGTATATATATATGTGTATATATGTGTAGTATATATGTGTATATATTTGTGGTATATATATTTGTGGTATATATGTGTATATATGTGTGGTATATATATGTGTATATATGTGTGGTATATATTTGTATATATTTGTGGTCTATATACATGTGTATATATGTGTATATATTTGTGGTATGTATATATATGTGTATATATGTGTAGTATATATGTGTATATATTTATGGTATATATACATGCGTATATATGTGTATATATATGTGTATATATTTGTGGTATATATACATGTGTATATATGTGTATATATATGTGTATATATTTGTGGTATATATATATGTGTGTAGTATATATGTGTATATATGTGGAGTATATATGTGTATATATTTGTGGTATATATACATGTGTACATATGTGTATATATATGTGTATATATTTGTGGTATATATACATGTGTATATATGTGTATATATGTGTAGTATATATGTGTATATATTTATGGTATATATACATGTGTATATGTGTGTATATATTTGTGGTATATATGTGTGGTATATATATATATGTGTATATATGTGTAGTATATATGTGTATATATTTATGGTATATATACATGCGTATATATGTGTATATATATGTGTGTGTGTGTGTGTGTGTGTCTCAGGCGTTGGAGGTGCCGGACGGGCGGCGGGCTCCCTTCCCTCCCCAGCAGCGCAGCAGCAGCACTCACAGCGTGGACACGCAGGCCCCCTCCGCCCCCGGGCGCTCCAGCAGCTGCTCCAGCCTCTCGCCCTGCCCCTCCCCCGCCTGCCCCCCCGGCTCCCGCGACGACAGCCCCTACTACCCCGAGGACAAAGGTACACACACACTACTACAGCCCCTACTGCCCCGAGGAAAAGGTACACACACACTACTACAGCCCCTACTACCCCGAAGACAAAGGTACACACACACTACTACAGCCCCTACTGCCCCGAGGAAAAGGTACACACACACTACTACAGCCCCTACTGCCCCGAGGAAAAGGTACACACACACTACTACAGCCCCTACTGCCCCGAGGAAAAGGTACACACACACTACTACAGCCCCTACTGCCCCGAGGAAAAGGTACACGCGCTGTACACACACACTACTACAGCCCCTACTGCCCCGAGGAAAAGGTACACGCGCTGTACACACACACTACTACAGCCCCTACTGCCCCAAGGACAAAGGTACACACACACTACTACAGCCCCTACTGCCCCGAGGAAAAGGTACACACACTCTACACACACACTACTACAGCCCCTACTGCCCCGAGGAAAAGGTACACGCGCTGTACACACACACTACTACAGCCCCTACTGCCCCAAGGACAAAGGTACACACACACTACTACAGCCCCTACTGCCCCGAGGAAAAGGTACACACACTCTACACACACACTACTACAGCCCCTACTGCCCCAAGGACAAAGGTACACACACACTACTACAGCCCCTACTGCCCCGAGGACAAAGGTACACACACACTACTACAGCCCCTACTGCCCCGAGGAAAAGGTACACACACACTACTACAGCCCCTACTGCCCCGAGGAAAAGGTACACACACACTACTACAGCCCCTACTGCCCCGAGGACAAAGGTACACACACACTACTACAGCCCCTACTGCCCCGAGGAAAAGGTACACACGCTGTACACACACACTACTACAGCCCCTACTACCCCGAGGAAAAGGTACACGCACTCTACACACACACTACCACAGCCCCTACTGCCCCAAGGACAAAGGTACACACACTCTACACACACACTACCATAGCCCCTACTGCCCCAAGGACAAAGGTACACATACACTACACACACACTACTACCCCGAGGAAAACTCATGCTGCGACAGCTACTACAACTGCACACGCTCTGTGACCCTTTCCCGTGTCACCTGTGACCCAGGCCACGCTGCTGTCCCCTGACCCCGCGACCTCTGACCTTTCTCGTTGCCAGACAGCGGGAGCAGCTCCCCGCTGCCCAAGCTGGCCTCGTCGCCCAAGCCCAACAACAGCTACATGTTCAAGCGCGAGCCGCCTGAGGGCTGCGAGAGGGTCAAGGTGTTCGAGGAGATGGCGTGAGTACCGCACCTTACCCCCCCATGCACCGAACCCCCCCCCACGCACCTTACCCCCCCACGCACCGAACCCCCCCACGCACCTTACCCCCCCACCCCCCCACATTATGCTGTGTAAATATTATTACAACAGTACAGGACGTGGAATGAGGACAGTGAATCCTGTGATGTTCGGTTAACCCTCTCTCTCTCTCTCCCTCTCCCTCACTCTCTCTCTTTCTCCCACTCTATCTCTCCCTCTCCCTCACTCTCTTGCCCTCCCCCACTCTCTGTCTCTCTCCCCCTCTCTCCCTCTCCCTCCTGTCTATCTCCCCCTCTCTCTCTCAGGTCGCGGCAGCCAGACTCCGCCCCTCTCTTCTCCTGCCCGGATAAGAACAAGGTGAACTTCATCCCCACAGGCTCCGCCTTCTGCCCCGTCAGACTGCCCCCCGGGCCCTCGCTCTCCGCCCCCGACGACGCCGCTGGCCCCGCCCCCGACGACGCCGCTGGCCCCAGCTCCGCCCCCCCGGGCACGGGCAGGCTGGCCCCGCCCCTCCCTGCCCCCACTCAGGTCTCCGCGAGCACCAGCACAGACGACCTCCCCCCCGCCGAGTCGCCGCTCACCCCCACCGACGGCCAGCAGGGGGAGCCCTCGGACCCCTGCTCGCCAAAGCAGAACTCTGACATCAGCTAATCTCCGGTAGAGCTGGCCTCTGCCGCACACACACACACACACACATACACTCATACACACACGCGCACTCACACACGCATGCACACACACGCGCACTCACACACACACACGCACAGACAACCGCACACACGCACATGTGCTCATACACATATACGCATGCGTACATACATACACACACACGCACATGTGCTCATAGACATACACGCATGCGTACACACACACACACACGCACGCACACAGTCAACCACACACACGCACATGTGCTCATACACATATACGCATGCATACATACATACACACACACGCACATGTGCTCATAGACATACACGCATGCGTACACACACACACACACACGCACGCACGCACACAGACAACCACACACACGCACATGTGCTCATACACATATACGCATGCATACACGCACACACGTGTACTCACACAAACACACCACTTCCACACGTGCACACACACCACACGAGCACACTTACAGCGAAGACCACCCCGTGACACCCCCCCCTCACTGAAGACCCCCCCCACCCACCACTGCACCCCTCCCTCCCTCTCTCTTTCCCTCTCTCTCTCTCTGCATGGCATTAGCAACAGCAAACAGAACAGAAAAAAAAACAAAGTAAACAAAAAACTGCTTAGTTATACTGGTATATAAGCTCTTCCTGTCTGTGAGGAGGAGCACTTTTTAGGTGTACTGCTCTGTGATATGCAGTTCTATCTGTCACTCTAGAGGGGTGGGGAGGGAAGGGGGCGGGACAACACGCTCCACTGAAGGCATTTAATTGGGGGAGGGGGGCAAGGGGGCGGGGCAAGGGGCATGCATCTGCAACCAATAGTATGTTTTAAGAATTACGTGTCATGTGTTCTGTTTAACATTCTCAGTATAAATAAGCTCTTGATTATTATTATTATTATTATTATTATTATTACTATTATTATCATCAAAAGAAGTGGAAAAATAAGAAAAATGCTGGTTTAAATCGAAGACTGTGTATGACTGTGTCACGTGATTCAGGTTCGTGTTTACACTCAGTTATGGGTTATGTTTCCATAAGCCTCTTTAAAGACATATAATGCAAAATAATCATAAAAATAAATGAAAAAAAGTCATATAAAAAAAGGGGGGGGGGGGGGCAGTATATTTTTTTGAAAGAGCCAGTCGTCCCAGTGTGTGTGCGGCAGGGCTGCTTCAGGTACTTCACTCAGGAAATTTGAGCTGTGCACCCCTACGCCGTCGGACAGATCCATGGAAACGTCGTCGGTGAAAAATAAAAATAAAATAATAGGCATTCCGCGGCCCCTGCCCTCCTCCCGCACTTTCTCGCTCTCTCGCCGTTCCGTCCTTCGTCCTCTTCTCGTGTGGCAGAAATCTGCACTCCGTATTTTATTTGTTTATTTATTTCGGTCGCCTTCCTGAACATTTTTACCGGCGACTCTCGCGATTAAAGAGCGCTCCGGAACCGCGGCTTAATTCCGCACTCCGCCGGCCGCTAACGACGCTACGGTCTCATCCGCCTGTTTTACGATCGAGCCTACAACAAATAAAAAAGTAAATATAAAGTAAGTGTGCTTTACTGTAAGGGGGCGTTTGTGATCGTCAGTTCGGTCGCTAGCTGCCGAGGGGCATCGTTACACAGATGACCGTGAGCCGGTCGCCCGCTTTGGGGTGCGGCTGCTCGACTGGCGTGAACGCGCCGCCCAGAACTTGTTTACCGGCTGCCCTCGCGCTTTTAAACCGCGTTCAGGTGGAACGGATTCAGATAACCGCAGTTTTCGTCGGTGCTCGCGTTGCGCGAAGACACCCCTCCTTTGAGAACTGACCCAATCGGGAAGATATAAACTAACCACAAAGGCATTGGACTTGGGGAGTTTAAGGATTGCTGGTGTCGGGCCGCGTGCTGTACGGCTGATGGCATATTGCACATACAGAAATAAGAGCACTAGTCTGTAGGCCTACTTTAGAAACATTCCGGCTTATCCGTCTTGGGTATGAGCTTGCCCAAAACTAAAATGCGGAACGGGGAGTGGGGGGCGGGGGGGGGGGGGGGGGGGGGTTAACCAGGTGAATTTTCACAGACAAAGCCGACCTGAAATTGAAATCCCCATCCCACCCATGATAAATTTTGCTGGGTGGGCGGGTTTTGCATATGCAAATCTCTGTTTGCTCACAGATTGTATGTATGTGCATTGTGCAACCGTTTCATAAACCACAGAATATGTAGCTATACGAGGAGATGGACTTTAATATGCTAGGTTCGCCCGTCTCATAAGCGACCACTTGTAAATAAATAAAAACGTAATTTTAAAGGAAAATGTAGAGGATTGGCTCCCCTCCATTTCCCCGGATGTGGGGGAACTCGAGCACAGGTCACTGCAGGTATCGGGTGGCTGCCTTCACACCCCCAAATCCTCACATTACAAACAAATCAATACATTTAAAACTACCCGAGCTCGAGCCCTCCGTGAAGGCTCCCGAAAGCCGTCCTTGACCCCCCTTGTTCAGATTTCTGTACAGAAAAACAAACCAACAAAAACAACAACAACAACAAAAAAGTAGATACGAGTTCATACGAGGTGGCCGCTGCAGCTATTAGCTTCCTATGGAAACTTCCCTGTCGATGGCTTTCAGCTTTTAGAAGCTGCGCTGCTCCTAATAGGGCAACAACGGCTTCCGTTTTAGTTGGTGAAATGCAAAATAAATGTCGTTTCGTTTCGTCCCAGTCGTCCTGCTAAGTTTGTGTGTGTGTATTTAAAACAAGGCACAGGATTGCCTGTGAAGCCATGCAGTTTTAAACGGCAGGTTTGAAACGACGGCCGTATTTGAGCAATAGACGCATACCCGCATCCAAGAGTGACGCGTTCTTTAGTTTTCTTAGATTGTCTGCTTAGAGTTTTCTTAGAGCACCTCCCGCGTTAAGGCTTTAAAATGGATCTGTGCAACGTTAGCATTCAGCATCTGACAGGAAATATAGTTTATCCAACAGACATGGTGTACTTTGATTAAAAAAAACGTGTGTGCAATAACTGTAAACTCAGTCTCCATGTAAGAGTATCCCATTTTGTTATTCTTAATAATAATAATAATAATAATAATAATAATAATAATAATAATAATAATAATAATATCTTTCAGTGAAAACAAACGTAAATCACAGGCCCATTATTTTCTCTGTTTCTGAGACCGAGCTTCGTGTTCAGACTGTCGATGAGATTTCATCGGCTGGTAAAACTCGTTTTGCATTCTGTAAGCCAACACACAGTAAACGCTCAGGCCAACTTCAGCATCCCCCCCCCCCCCCGTAGGCTACGTCAGGGCTGTTCAACTATCGGCCCGTCATCAACTTACCACTGGCCCCTTTGACTGCTGAGATACAAACCAAATAAATAAATAAAAAGTACATTATTTAATGGACAATTTACCACACGATTAACAAATGAAAGCCAATAGCGAGTCTTCACTGTGAACTTGATGACTAGCCATATCATATTTAATGTGTCTGTTGTTCATACAGAATAGGCTATTGTGTTATAAGCGTGATGTAGAAAATATTTGGCCCCCGCGTGTACAGTATAAATAAATAAATAAATAAAATCTATATTTAAAAAAATACGTGAGAGATTATTTGAAAAGCCCGGATGTATATAATCAACAATTCCGGATCCAGCGGTACCATACTTTATGAACCCAGGCATTCGCACCCTGTCAACACATTGTTGAGAATGCAAGAGTAGGCCTACGCATAATAAATTAAGTTTTTACGACAAAGACTGTTCTGGCTTACTCGCGGTGGCGGATGGTGAGGGAAATACTAATTAATTCTCAAAATAAATTAATAAATAAATCAACACCAATCGTATTGACAGCCGTTGCTTCCTTGGGAGGAAGACATTATTTAACGAAGCTTTAAAAAAAATGGCAGCCGCGTTCATTTCTGCATTTTAGATCACTATCCTAAACTTTGCACATCGCTAAAGTGAACGAAACAAATACAGCTGCAGTTTGTGCTGTATGGACACGAAGTTCCTTTTCATATGAATTACTGTGGTCATTGTTATTATGAATTGTTTTTCGGCGCCCTCGCACAGACTCGGCCGGGGCGTTGTTCGGTGCGCGTGTCAGATGTTGGTTCTGTGTCTCCCCGCCGGCGCACACGAGCGTGTCTGTCGTTATACGGCCGCGTGCGGCTCATTGTTTTGTATCTCGCAGTATAGAGCTCTATTGTCTTATTTAAATAAAGTTATTAGCCGAACAAAATCTGCACCTCCTCCAGTTTTTTTGTTTGTATTTGTTTCTTTTTATTTCCAGAGTCAATAAAGGGCGGCATGTGACGGAATGTGATTTAAGTATCGAAGGATTCTTAAAATAATTTCAAATACTATTATATGTTACAGGAGGCATCTTTGAGGGTGGCAGGTGGGGCGTTTTAAATGATAATTAGATAAAATGCCATTGCACCAACGGGTGGGGTTGGGGCTGACATCACTCTTACTCAAGTGGTGACCTCATACAGAAGAGTGACATCACATGTTGCAGGTGGATGCCAGACGCAAGAGGTGAGTTAATCGGTTCAAATTGAACTTGTCCCGCTGTGAACGCGCTGAAAGCTCTATTGCAGTTTTATTATTTTATCGCGGATTCTTAATGCAGATTTGGCTGTGTTGCAGTTTGCTTCGTTTTTTCGTTCTCTCATCTTAATCGAATCAATTAAAGATATAAACAAACCAGTTACCGTACAACAAATAACAGACTGACCCGATTAAAAAGGCCCGAGAGCAGAGTTCATTATTCGTGACAAGTACAGCCATTACTGACATGATCTGTCATTAAGAATGTAAATCAGACTTCATGTGGCACTAAAAATAAATTAACAACAATTAAAACCTCATTATATCACACAGTGTAGACAGTTTGCTTTTCTAATAGCTGATGTTTTCCAACATATGCAATATAGTTAGGCTGATTATTAAAAACGAAAACACACTGTTTAATATGCAGCCATAAATGTATTTTTCACAGGGTTTCTGGTGAACATTAGTGCACAGAGAGAATTGGAAATGACAGAGCACAGGCTGAAGAGCTGCCCTCCGCTTACGAAGGCAGAACATAAGGGTTTTTTTAAAACACGATTTTAGCCGCTATCACCCGCAATGTTACGAATGGGTGTTTACAGTAAAGCTTAAAGTCAATGAGCAATTCGGATGGAATAACTCAGATGAGGTGAGTTAACTGCAATACGAACCAAGCGAATCAATTACGCCCTGGGTAACAGCGAAAACCAGCCGATCCTGCGGCCCTCCAGGCGCATTGCAATCATGGCCACCAGGCGGCAGTAAAACACCATTAAAAAGCCTGCAATATTTTTTGGCTGGACCGCAACAGCGGGGCCAGACCTATGAACGTGGACGTCTGTGACTGAGTGAGTGATGAAGTTACACCGCACGCGTCTGTGACTGAGTGACTGACCGATGAAGTTACACCATTGGTCGGCCGGTTCGGTCCAGCCATATACTAAGATTTGACCTGGTCTTGTTAAAGCGTGCGGCGCATGTAACCCGCTCCTGTCCCGACTGCAGGAATATGACAGAGTAGGATTAATTGTTCTGAAATCACACTATTCAGCGAGAAGCCTGTTATAATCCACCCTCCGTTCGCACTACATTAGTTATTCAACACTTATTTTTATATACTTTTCTATTTTATTTTGGGGGGATCGTTTTTTGTTCGTTTTTGGTTCAGGTTCACACTATATTTTTGATCCGTTTGCTGTTTTTTTTTTATTTTTTAAAAACCAAACAAGGAAAAATTAGCCTATCGGAGCAGAAAGGTGAAATGTCATTGGCATGCGTATTTTACGCGTCCCGTTGGCCGCATTGTGGTGCGGCGCGCTTTGGGAGAACCTCGTCCCGTTTGCATTTACACCTCCGGTCTCACTGACAGCCCCTCGGGAGTCATTCAGCAAACAGCTCTTAAATAGACGGAGATATAAAATGCATAAATAACATCGCCAGATGCACCTGTTGAGGAGAGACCGAAATTGCAGAGAGCCTTTTTTTTTTTTTTTTACAATTCTACAGCGGCCGCCGAGGTGCGACGTACATCGTCAATTCAGTTCGTTCACATTAAAAAACGGGAAAGAAAATAAAATAAAACGAATGTTTTCCGCAAATGGCGGGGACGCCGTTCTGAAAGCGGCGGTTTGTTTTCCAGCTCGCTTGTCTGTCGCTGTCACTCGGACCTTTAGAGGGGACGTGGCGCGTGTCCCCCTTTCCCAAACCACACGACACCCTCTCCTTTCCTGTAATTAATTACCTACAGCCCCCCCCCCCCCCCCCCGCCAAATGCCTCGAGGAAGACAATGATGAAGAAAATATAATAAAGTGCCCTTTTGTTTTGGGGGGCCTTTTTTCCCTTTCTCCCCGGAAAATTAATTTATGCTAATTAGGCTTTTATCGTGTACAATTCAGATGTGACGGTGACATTATTTTCCTGCCAAACCTGTTTGCCGCGTTCAACACCAATCCCCGATCTTATTAAAAGGACGGCGTGCCAAGTCTAGTCTTTTGTGCTCGAACGAATGCCTGTCGAGCAAACGCGTAACGTTGCCCCAACGTTGCCGCAACCCTTAGAGCACGCAGAAGAGCAGTGCTCACGTTCAACTCCATTTAACCGAAACCAGTGTGTGAAGTACCGTAATTAAGTTGTGTATGAGCTGCAAGAGACGATTAATCTAACGCTTACTCAGAGTAATTACAATGCCGTTACACTGTCATAAGGTAAAGTATTGCCCGGATATGAGAATATACGTACATTTACAAATGTGTTACACATACACACAGGAACACAAATTCTAAAATCGGGAGCTGAAGTGGGATGACCTTTCCGGAACATTCCTCACTGAAGAGTCCCCCCCCCCTAACCAATCGCACAGAGTGGAGGGGAGTGCCACTAACCCCCTGCTATTAAACAGCCAACGACTTTGGAGGGATCTCCCCCCCCTCCCCCATTCCACATTGGGGGGGGGGGCTGTTTGGGCATGCCTAAATTACCAGCCGGCTTCTCGGTTCCCAGCTTTCCCGCACCCCACCCCCACCCGACCGAGGGCCGGGGGGGCGGGAACGTCAGCTCGCGTGTGTCGGGACGTCCTCCCGGCGGGCTCTTATTTCCGCCACTGAAGGTCGTCTCGCAGGCCGGCGCGGCGGCCGAGGACAGCGGCTCCGCGCGGCCATTAGTGCAGTGCATTGTGGGATACGGGGAGGCGGGAGTGGGGGGGTTACGCAGAGCAGCCATCTTAGACGCCCTCCTGCGGCCTTGGGCTAGTGGTGCAGCCGGCAGCTGATTGGCTGGGAGCTCGCCCCCCACCCTCGTTAGTCAGATGAGAGGAACGGGGCCTATTAGGAAGGAATCTGCTTACGGGGCAAGAAGACAGCGTCGCTAAACGAACTCCCCGAAACACGGCGCAGTCTGCTCTCCCACAATGCACCGGGACCACCCGCTGGCCCCAGACCCCCTGACCAGCACCGCAGATTTACTGCAAACAGATCAGTCACTCGGTTCGCTGGGAGGGGGGCGTGGGGTAAGAGAGAGAGGGAGGGCGGGAGGGAGAGAGACAGGGAGAGAGGGAAGGAGAGAGAGAGAGGGGGAGGGAAGGGGAGAGAGAGAAGGAAAGAGCAGGATGCTCCTTCAGAGTAGATTTATGTCTGGCTCTTCACTTTAGTGGTAGTTCAGGGAGAGATGGGAGATTTAAGGCTGCACTGGCAGATTTCTATCAAACTCCACTGAGCAGAGGGGCCAGCGGTTAAAACCTTATAGAACATAAAATCATAAGTGCTTGCAAAAAAAATTATACAACCAGGCTGCATGTATGCAGTTACCTATCCCATAACAGCTGGAGGGTTGTTTAATTCTCTTCCCCTATCGGTTACCATCCCTGTAAAATTCTGCCAATTCGACGTTAGGTTGAGTCCTGCATCTGATTTTAAATGTTCACATTTACATCTTGGTGCTCTTGACATATGCACGGTAAGAACATTCACTGACACTGACACCCCCGCCCCCCCCCCGCCCCTGAAGTGATCACTCACTCCGATACACTACCCTTTCTGACCAATCACTCACTCCGATACAGTACCCTTTCTGACCAATCACTCACTCCGATACAGTGGCGTGCGGTCAGTGTGAGTTACGCCAGTGGTAACCCAGAGTGGCAGACCCTTCCTGCCGTGTGTCCCAGTGGCCTGGTGAGGTATTTACTTGTTTTACTCTTAAATTCGAAAGCCACCGAGGGTGTAGGAACCCGGGGACCTGCCTGAGCTCGGACCATGGAAGGATCCGGAACTTTACGACCCGAACGCCGAGAAGCTGGCACAGGACAGGGGCGTGTGTTCAAACCTGGTTTAAATCATTTGGAGGCTTTTTTTTCGTGTTCAAACTTACCCACAGATTCTGTACACTCACCAGATGCTCCTCTTCCTCCTGCGCTCTTCCTCCTTCTCTCCGCTGCTGGACGACAGGAGGAATCCGGTCGGGTCCGGAAGGCTCCGGATCTGTGTCCCGGCTCGGGAAGCCTGCCTCCGCAGGTGCGTTGCCTTGCCGACGGCCCTTATCGGGTTTTCAGAAGGTGTGTCGAAATCTCGAGGCTTCGCCTCTGACTGGGCAGGGAGCCGGAACTTTCCGCATAAAGAAGGCGGAGCCAACAGCGGGTGGGGTCCGCAGCTCGTCGAGGAGGAGTCGTCGCCGTAACCATGGCGACGGCTGGGTTAAGTACTGGGCGAGGCGTAGTTTGGGGTTAAAGCCACAGAATGATCACCGTAACTCTCTGCTGATTTGGCCTCTCGTAAACGTGCGTGCATGTGTGTGTGTGCGTGTGCATGTGTGTGGGCGTGTGTGTGTGTGTGTGTGTGTGCGCGTGTGTGCGCATGTGTGTGCACGTGCGCATGTACGTGTGTGTGCGCGTGCGTGTATCTGTGCGTGCGTGCGTGTGTGTGTGCGTGTGTGCACTTAAATACGGTCAGACCACCCACAGTCATGTGATGTTTGGGGAGGGGGGGTCCTTAAGCTTGATGATTCAGCCAGTCAGATTTTAGATATCAGAGCGAGGGGCTGCGATTGGGTCTTTCGGGAGTCAGCGCTGTCGCTAACGGCTAACGGGTGGCTTTAAATGGCGGAATTGGGTTTTTAAGAGCCAGGAGGCGGAGATTAGCAGCAGTGGAGAGCGGAGTGAGAGTCGGCTTTTGAAAACGAGGCGGGGGGGGGGCTGGGGAAGGTCAGTCCCGATCTTCTCAAACAGCTCGGAGACAGGAGGGCCGCTCCACGAAACTACCGGCGGCAATTAAGAAGGGCGCGCGGGCGACGAGGGGAGCGAGGCCCTGCGGCGGGGAGCAGAGCGCGCGGCAGACCCGCCGCGGCGCCCGAATCCCGCTAAAAACGGATACATGCGGCGGGACGCCCGGCTCGATCCGTACGGGTGTCTGACTTTGGAGCCACACACCAGGCCCCCCCAAGCAAGGACCGGGGGGGGGGGGTGAGCCCCAGACGAGGCGTAGTTTGGGATTAAAGCCCCCCCCCCCCCACTGCTATTCCTTTTTCCAGCTATAACACGTTTATACAGCTGTAATAACACGTTAATAAACCAATGCACGGCACTGAGGATTGTCCTGTTCAGTTAAGGGTGCAGTTAACGCTGTCACACTTTTGAGTGACACACGGTAAAGCTTCATTCATTTCGTTTGAAGCCAGAACTTCATTTAAAACCAGAGGGTGCGACGTGTCCATGGGACTGATACTCCACCTGGGCTGTTTCAGTGGGTATAATATTAACCCAGTGGTAGAGCAGGTTTTTCAGAACGTTGTGTAAAAATTCAGCGCTCTAGAACTCCAGTGCTTTCGGTTACGAGGAACATTCCAATCGCGTCCTTGTGATGTCACAGGTTTAGCAGAGGTGATATTAAAAGCTCTGTAAGGAAACAGACAGGTGCTTCAGGAAATTTCATAACACTAATACAGGCCTCTCTTAGAACTGCACACTCAAAGAGAGTTTGTAGTGCGTCACCACGATATGAACATAAAAAACGCCAGACGCGTGAACCAAGAGCGTCTCCTTCACACCGTAACATATTTCACTAAATGTCCCGAGGAAAATGGGTTTCCTGGTTTAGCAGCCGCTCTAGACGCAGGGGGTTTCTATGGTTGGGGTTTTCAAACGGGGTGAATTTAGAGTTCCCTGTAAAACTAGACCGGAACGGGACCCCTTACTCAATCTGTGTTCGAACAGCGCCCCCTGGAGGTGAGGACGGATTTTTATTTATTTTTTTCAAAATTGCTTAGATGATCCTCAGGTTCCGTTTACAGGTTAGTTGAAAGAGCATGAACCAGTACACAGATTTTCGGACACGTGTGCCCCCCCAAGCCTAAATCTAACCCCCCCCCCCCATTCATAACCATGCCCTGTAACAGCTACCCGCATCAGTTCGGCAGATTTAACACACTGCTATATTTTCTTATGTCCTAAAAAAATTTATTTTAAAGAGGGTGAAATGTTAAATTTGGTGGGAAAATGCGTTGATGCATGAAAAAGCGAAGCTAATATTTCACACGGATAAAACTTTACACGGCTTTTTAACCAGCAATGAGGCAAGCAGAAACACTTTCACAACTAAAGAGTGTTTTATTTAGCAATATACCATTTACAAAATACCTAAATACGGATTCATGTGCCGCACGGCATTCTGGGTGAAACGGAACAGACGTAGGCGTGTTCTCATCTCAAACAAAATGGCCGACGAATGAACTCATCTCTCTCTCCACCTCTGTACACTCGAGAAAAAACCCCTTAAATGAACCTTTTTTTCTCTGAAGGGACGTTTTGAAAGGTCAAGTGAGTGCACTGTACACGGGTTTGACCATAAACGTGTAGTAAGTCAAAAAATAATAATAATAATAATAATAACAATAAAACGATATAAAGTCCACAGTCACAGAGGAGGAAAAGCACTGGTGTTGGGGCGATGTAATGGCACCCAGGTTCTGTACAGCAGGATCTGTCTCTAAGAGGTACAGGGAGGCGTTGTCACAACCATCCCGACTGATCCTCGTTTCGGAGAGGACGAACACAGCACAGGTACACAGGCGATCTTCAAAGGGTGGATGAACAAACACTGTGTCTGTTTTTAACTGTAATACTGATGCTTTCGCTGCTTTTTAAAATTCATGCGTGGGACTTCGGTGTACAATACCAACGGCAAACTCCACTTTAAAATGTATCAGTGTTAAACGTCGTTAGGAAATGCTCAACTGTGCAATAGATTGACACAAAATGAAAAAAAAAAGTTTCACTTGGGTATAATTTTTGGAGTTAAACAATTACACCAAATTCTCCTGCTTTAACCCCAGTGGCCAAACCCTATAAATGGGTTTACCTGTATTACAGTTTAACCCCAGTGGCTAAGCTACCTGTATTAGATTTTAACCCCAGCGTAAATGAAATATGTTCTTGTTAATTCCCCCTCACTGAAAGCCCTTAAAAAAAAAGACATTACAGACAAAACAAGATGTTCACCACCAAATCCACTTCCTGTGAGTGACTGCCTGCTCCTTCCCCCTGCCAAAGAATCATTCAGAAATAAGAGCCCCCCCAATTGGGGTAAGACAGGAAACACCTTACCAGCCTTCTGATGTGATCAGACTCCCCCCCCCCCCCCCCCCCACCCACCCACCCCCCAAGCCCAGCTATCATCAGGCAAATGGAGATGACATCGCCTGGAATTTTATGAGGTTACAAAAAAATAGTAGTGATAATAGAAATATAAAAGATGAACTCTTTTCTGGGGGGGGGGGGGGGGTAGACTCAGTTGGGGATCTCCTGCTCCACCACCTCTTCCTTAACAGAGCCCTCCTCTTCCTCACGTTTTTCCTCACGTTCTTCCTCACGTTCCTCCTCTCCCTCCTGGAAGAAAGAAAGGTCAAAGGTCATACTTACTGTTGAATAAAAAAAAAAATTAAATAAATGATTCAGCCAAAAACTGAACTTAACTGAACTGAGAACACACACACACCAAACCTGGCTAAACTACACACAGTACAGGCCACAGTAAAGTCACAGTTGCCAAAATCAGACTGTAGTCAGGGCAACTGGTTTCCCTCCATCTGCACTGAGTTCTTCCTGCAGTTGTGGTGCAGTTTTAAATCGCCGTTTGTTTCCTTATTTTCGTCAGCACAGACGCAACACGGGGCCCAAAAACATCTCGCTCGAGCAAACGAAAATAAATACATAAAAATTGAAAAAACGGCAAACGCGCTAGAAAATTTGTTTCGACAGCCGAGCTTCAGTCTCCAGTAGCCTGGTCCCGTCAGTCTGAGACAGCGTTTCACAAGGGGCCTCTCCCTCCAAGAGCCCCCCACCCCCCCAGTGCCCCCCACCCCAGAGACACACTACGCCCCCCCCCACCCCAGAGACACGCTACGCCCCCCCCCCCAACCCCAGAGACACACTACGCCCCCCCCCACCCCAGAGACACGCTCTCTTCTTTCTCCCGAACCCTTCCCCTCCATCACTGCGGGGAAAATCTGTAGTAAACCTGCCAACATGACAACACCACAATCACACTGACAGACAGGACTACACATCCCACTGTTACCACCAGTGTAGAGAGGGAGAGAGGGGGGAGGGAGGGAGGGAGAAAGAGAGAGAGAGGGACGGAGGGAGGGAGGGAGCCTTGGTGTTGTGATTCTAAACCCCATAAGTGCCACACAGGGAGGGACTTTTACTCTAATTTATTGGCTGCTCCATGGAGACCAATCAGGGTGAGGTGACAGCTTTGGGGCGGGGGGTGGCGGTGGGTGGGGGGGGTCAGGGCAGGCGGGGGCTCCACTCTCTACGGTGTGAGATATGCGAAGAGCCGCAGGGTCTCACAGAGCTGTCTATAACTACACAACCAACCGCCACAGCAACACGCGTAGGGCAAGACACGTCTACAGGGGGGAGGGGAGGGGAGAGAGTGACAGGGAGGAGAGAGAGGGGGAGAGGGGGAGGAGGAGAGGGGAGAGAGTGACAGGGAGGAGAGAGAGAAAGGGTGCAGAAGAGAGAAAGTGACAGAGAGGAGAGAGAGGGAGCAGAGAGAGAGGGAGAAAGAAAGGGAGACAGGGGGGAGAGAGGGAGAGAGGGAGGCAGAGTGACTGCATATTATCTCTGTTCTGGTGCTGCAGGTCTGTATCTGTAGGAATGCTGTGTGTGGGAAACACAGCGGCAAATGATGATTCCCCCCCCAGCTGACCTCCTAACCCCCCTCCCACCCCTACCGCCCAAACCACCCCCCTCCCCCCAAGCCCTCCAGCCCCCAAGACCGCCCCAACCACCCCCCTTCCTCCCTCCAGTAGCTGTTAATAAAAACACCCAAAAATCACCTGCTTTTAGCTAATTACTAAAAATGTAAAAGGATTTTTATGTTAAGTGCCCAAATCCCCCCCCCCATCCCCCTCCCAGCCCCCCCCCCCCCACACTAGGAGCAGCTCTGTCTCTCCCCCCCCCCCCCCCAGTTTCCCCCCTCCTCGTCTCTGCTGGCTGACAGACATTTGCTCTGTGAGGTACGGCAAAGGCAGCCCCCCCCCCCCCCCCCCCCCCCCCCCGCCTCTGCTCACAGCCATCCTGGGAGGGGGGAGGGGGCTGAAGAGCAGGCAGACCAACACCCCCCAGATGGACATCTCCATCCGGGGGGGGGGGGGGGAGAGAAAGAGAGAGAGAGAGAGACAAAACACACACTCTTGCACACACACGCACACATGCACTCTTACAGGCACACACAAATGCGCATGCACACAACGCCCACACGCATGCAGATACACACAAACGCATGCACAAATGCACGCATACACACACACATATGTGCACGCACGCACAATCTCATTTGGATTTTTAAGGCAGGGGACGGAATCTGCTGGGCGGCCGCAGTGCCTGGACTGGACTGTAGGTGGCGACAGAGGACCGCTCTCTCAGAGGAGCACATTACTGATGCCCCATTACTGCCCATGAGTTATGGCACTAAAACAGCTGCCACAGCTGGACCCCTCCCTCTCCCACCAACCCCGCCCACTCCAAAACTTCAATTAAACAAAGTTAAAAAAAAATATATATATCTTCTGCGTTTAATTTAAGAGAAATGTTTATTATCTTTTATTACAGAATGGTCCTGGTCAAATTCCACACAAGACCTGGCTCTCATCTGCACACACAACCACGCCCCCCACGCCCCGCCTCTACATCCTGCATTCCCCGCCCACTACGACCCCCCCCCCCCCCCCTCGGGCCTCGCTGCAAACTGAGAGTGAATCTGCAGGTGAGCTACCTGCTTACAGAGAAAGAGAGGGAACGGGGAAAAGTCACGAGGCTGGAAACGAAGGCTTCACACGGACAGCACTGACGCTAGCTCACAACACCAACAACGAATCACACCACAGTCAACAGCACCGGCAACACAACGTGTGTGTGTGTGTCTGTGTACGGGAGGGAGGAAGATAGAGAAGAGAGAGAGGGAGGGGGAGGGAGAAAGAGAAAAATGGCTTGCAGTTTTCATATTTTGTGCCCTTTGAAAAGTTGTTATGTTTTTTATCCTTCCATGCGTTAAGCTGAATGCTTCATATCTCACGTTATTAAGAGAACGCTGCTCAGCCACACGTTCCCCTGACTTTCTAATTAAGCAGAATCTTCAGAGAGGGAGGGAGCAGGGGCAAAAAAAGGGCAAGATTGAGAGAGAGAGAGAGAGAGAGAGAGAGGGAGACAGAGGAGGAATGAGTGAAAGAGAGACAGAAAGAGAGAGAGCGAGAGGGAGAGAGGAGGAATGAGTGAAAGAGAGACAGAGAGATGGAGGGAGCAGGGGCAATAAAGGGCAGGATTGAGAGAGGGAGAGGGAGAGAGACAGGAGGAATGAGTGAAAGAGACAGAGGGGGGAAGAGAAAGAGAGAAAGGAGGGAGAGAGACAGGAGGAATGAGGGAAAGAGAGACAGAGAGGGGGAAAGAGAGAGAGAGAAGGGAGGGAGGGAGAGAGAGGGAGAGAGACAGAGAGAAAAGAGAGAAGGCGATTGTGACTCCTGCCGTCACTCAGGACATCACAGCGCCCACGCCCCAAACTGCCCGCCCCTCGCCCGCTCGCTCCCCCTCACCCGCTCGCCCCCCCCCGGTATCGGTCACGGCTGGCCGCCGCTGCGCCCCCCCCCCCCGGACAGCCCCGGGGGGGTGAGAGATTAATGGGATGGCCCTTTTGTAATGAACGCCGTAGGAGAAGCGCGAGTGTGCGGAGTCATGGGGTTTGAGTGTGCGGTCTGGGGCGCGGGCGGGTGAGGGGGTGAGGGGCGGGTGGGCGGGCAGTTCGGGCGGGTTTGTGAGGGGCGAGCTCACCGGCCGGCGGCCGTTAAAAAGCGTGACCGGCGGGGGGGTTTAAATCTCCAGCCGCGATTACCCTGGACGCGCGTGCCCCCCGAGGGAGCCCCCCTCCGGGCGTATTTCACTTTAACTGACAGGAGCATAAAAGCCGCTGGAGCGGGAGGGGGCGCGGCCCCTGGGGGGGGGGGGGGGCTGCGTTACCCCCGCCAGGCGACAGCCGCTCTCCACTCAACAGGAAATGCACCTCGCGATCGGATCCGGGCGGGTGGAGATCGCACTCGCCATCCCGCCTGGGGCTCCGACCGGATCCAATGTCTCCGCTCGTCCCCCAAATTATTTCGGCTGAATAAATCAGGACTTATAACTGCAAACCGCTTTTCGCCCTGAAGGAAGGGGGAGGGGGGGGGGGGAACTCGCGGCACTTCCGGAACCTTGCAAATCGTCTGGAACAAGGACGTCGGCAAAATGAAAATAAATTAACAAACGCACAGCGCATAAATATCGCATAAATATCGCCCCTGGAGTCTTCGCTTGGAGTGCGGAATGCAAATCCATTCTTGCACTGTGACATCATCCACACTCCCATCCCATTAGCGTGATTTATTGGACCAATGAGATGCATCCGATTGCGAAGGCGTTTGCTGGGTGGGCGTGTCCGCAGGACTTATTTGGTCTCCATGACGCCGCGTATTGAGATGGATTGTTCGCTTGTCCCGCATTTCGGTGCGACTCAACATCTCTCTGTTGGAAGTGAAGATGAACTCTTCATCTGAAAGTTGATCTTTGTGAGGCTAAAGTGCATTCTTCGTGGATGATGGATGAATGTGTGTGTGGTTGCTGGTGTTAATGTGTACTTTTTATTTTTTTTTAATTTAAAATCTTTTAGAAAAGTGTGATCAAGAGACGTTGGTATTAGGGCAGAAATATTCTTTCCTTGGTCAATGTCACCTTTAAGGACACCAATAGGGCAACTGCAAAGAAGGTCTATTAATAATGCATGTCCCATTAGCAACAAACAACACACTCTGCAACTTCTGGACTCAACACCTCCAACAAACTCTCTCTTCATATAAAAAAAAAATACTGTATAAAGTTTCTTTACAGCGTGAATAGTCTCTGGTAATGGTGCTGGTTCTGCTTCAGCCATTTTTTGTGTTTCCAGTTTAAGACCTAATAAGCAGCACTGAGGCATTATTCCTGCCTTCTTTTCCCAGACTGCATTGTTTTTTTTTTCTCAAAAACAAATGCATTGTGGGACATTTCCATTTCATTAAACTAAACAGGCAACTTAAGAGGAAAGTGTCCTTTTGTCATTTTTTTTGGAGGCGTAAGGATTATTCTAGAAAAAACTACTTGCACACCACTGCATTCATGCCACACTAAGGACGAAGGGCAGGTTGCTTTAATGAGTGTGGACGAAATTCTCGTTTTGTTTTGCGTTTACTGGGAAACTCCAACAGGAGCATTACATCATACTGAAAGGACTTCCTGGTTTGTCTGGACAGAGCAGCGTAAGTGTTGCCAGTACCATGCAGGGACATTACATCTACTCACAATCCAGTGCATTACATCTACCCACACAGTCCAGTGCATTACACCCACCCACAATCCAGTGCATTACACCTACCCACAATCCAGTGCATTACATCTACCCACAATCCAGTGCATTACACCTACCCACAATCCAGTGCATTACATCTACCCACAGACCAGTGCATTACATCTACCCACACAGTCCAGTGCATTACATCCACCCACAATCCAGTGCATTACATCCACCCACAATCCAGTGCATTACATCCACCCACAATCCAGTGCATTACATCTACCCACACAGTCCAGTGCATTACACCTACCCACAATCCAGTGCATTACATCTACCCACACAGTCCAGTGCATTACATCTACCCACAGTCCAGTGCATCACATCTACCCACACAGTCCAGTGCATGACATCTACCCACAGGCCAGTGCATTACATCTACCCACAGGCCAGTGCATTACATCTACCCACAGTCCAGTGCATTACATCTACCCACAGTCCAGTGCATTACATCTACCCACAATCCAGTGCATTACATCTACCCACAGTCCAGTGCATTACATCTACCCACAGTCCAGTGCATTACATCTACCCACAGTCCAGTGCATTACATCTACCCACAGACCAGTGCATTACATCTACCCACAGACCAGTGCATTACATCTACCCACAATCCAGTGCATTACATCTACCCACAATCCAGTGCATTACATCTACCCACAATCCAGTGCATTACATCTACCCACAATCCAGTGCATTACATCTACCCACAATCCAGTGCATTACATCTACCCACAGACCAGTGCATTACATCTACCCACAGTCCAGTGCATTACATCTACCCACAGTCCAGTGCATTACATCTACCCACAAGGTCCAGTGCATTATATCTACCCACAATCCATTACATCTTTTATTTGCTGTCTGCTACTTTACACCAGGCTGGCCACTGGAGGATGGGCCCCCCCTCTATAGCCGGGTTCCTCTCGAGGTTTCCCCCCACTGGGAGTTTTTTACCTCATGTGCCTGTTATTTGGGGGTTCAGGCCTGGTGTTTGCTCTGCCCCTCCCCCTGCTACTCTGTAAAGCGTCTTTATGACAGTGCTCTGTTAAAAGATCTAAACAAATCAAACTCAACTGAATTACCCTCCACTGAGCCTGTGAAGGGGGACATCAGCACAAATCATCGCTAAACCCCTGAGTGTGTGTGTGTGTGTATGTAGGTTAAGAGGTGGGTCGTTCAAACAAAATGGTAAATAATAACAATTTATAATCGTTGTAATAGTTAACTGCAGACTCAACAGGAGAAAGATAAAAGATCCTGAAATCATCTCAGAGATGGAGAAAGCGTTCTCCGACGAGGCAGGAGGCTACAGGAGCTCGCTCGCGCCTCAGTGGTACAGTAAGCAGCTCGGTTCCCCGCGGCTATTCAAGCGCGAAGATAAATGCGCCAAGACGAACTACAACGAATCCGAGGCCTCCTTACTGCAGTCCCCCACTCCCCCCCCATACCCCCCCCATACCCCGCCCCCCAAGCACCCCCCCCCTTTATTTTCTTATTTTCATATTAAAAGGCAGTAAAAATGTCGTTAGCCCCAGCGCACGCCGATCTGGCGCTAGCTCTCCGTGTCTCCCGCCCGCGCGCGGGCCGCCGGAGCGCGGCGCTTAATTAAGCTAATTAGGCTAACTCAATTTGGCGGCTTCGCGGGTCGGGCGCCAGAACGGCTCTGATTAACGACGGGGACAGGGAAACTAATCTCCTCAGAATATGCAGATGACATCGAACCGTTTATTACATCGGCTGGCTGCTCGCAAACAAGCCCCCCCCCCACCCCCCGCACACGCATGTGCGCATACACACGCATACACGCGCATACACACGCATGCATACACACGCATACACGCGCATGCACACGCATACACACGCATACACACACATGCATACACACGCATACACACACATTCGCGCGCATACACACGCATACACGCGCATACACACGCATATACACGCATACACGCGCATACACACGCATACACACGCATACACACGCGTGTGCGCATACATACGCATGCACGCGCATACACACGCGTGTGCGCATACATACGCATACACGCGCATACACACGCATACACACGCATGCATACACACGCATATACACGCATACACGCGCTCACTGAGGCCTTATCCTGCCGGATCCCTGCAAAGGAAAAAAAAATCTAACCCGTATCGAGGAATCAGTGATACACACTCAGGAAATTTATCGTTGTGTAATTACGGCTATAACCAGTGTGGCGATTTTAAACGGTGGGTTATTAATCACTGTAGTTACCTGGCTTTGTTTATGTTATCGCTAGGGACGACGCGCCTCCCCGCCAGGCGCTAAATGAACAGCGGCGGACGGCGGGGAGCGACTTCCTGTTAATGTCGCTTTAATTTCTCCGCGATGCCGCTGCGTCTGCGGTGCGATCGCCGTTGGAGCCGAGGATTCGGTAACACCGCGATAAAAACGTCATAAAAACTCGTCCCTACACGCAGACCGCAGCCACCGCAAAAACCTTCCTTCGAGGTGCACTGGACTGTTTTCCACTTCCTGCCAGAGACTTCCTGTTTATTTTTTTTAATCTACTGGGTAAAAAAAGCCACTTAAAACCTGACACAGATGTTTAGCAGGGAGAAGCAGGCCTACCGATGAACATGAACTGGAATGATGACAATTCTGCGACGCAGTTTTACTCCACTCCTAAAATAAAACTCCAAAGTTCCCCCTCACAGAATCGCACAACGCACGGCTGCTCCAGTGTCCTCCACGCGCAGGATTCCTCATATCCGCGCGAGACGCGTCGAGAGGGCCGATCCTGCGAGGCATTAATTAGAGAAACGGCGGCAGAAAGAAAAGGTCCCGTGAGAACGCTGTACCCGTTTTTACCGTGGCGGAAATCCCCGCCATTCTGGCCAGGCCCTGACCCGGGAAACCGGAGGAGCGTCTAGCGCGGCGAAAGAGCCGACTCCGGCGAAACCGGCGGAACGTTCGGGGGCTTAAGAGGATCCAGCTGCTGCCACGGTAACCGCTAACCGCTAACAGACAACGACGCTGATTTAAGCGCTTCACGGTCAGCTTTTCCGCGCGGGAAACAAAAAACCGAAGAAAAGCGTCCCGCACCTCTGGAAGCGCTCGCGCCTCTCGGGAGGACGCGTGGGGGACGCCACCCCCCCCCCCCCGCCCCCGTAGCCCCCGGCTCTCCCGTTAGAAGGCCGGCGGTATTCCACCCGCGGCCCGTCGTTTTATGGCGGGACATCAATTCCGCCACGGCGCCATGGCGACGGGACGGCGGCCTCCGTTTCGCGCGGGTTTATCTGACGGACGCAGGCGTCGCCGCGGTAATGAGCTCACCCGATCCGTCTAATAAAGCCGTCACTGCCGAGCCCCCCCCCCCCCCCCCATGCGCCGAGCCCCCCCCCCCACGCGCACACACTTACACTGGGCCCTAAATCCAGGGGGCTCACAAACGAATGAAAACACTTCTTCATTATTTCGCGGAGATGAAAAGAAATATATAATCAAAACGACACGGGTTAACAGTAATAGGAAATGAAGTATAAAAAAAAGAAGCAGAAGAAAAAAACGATGTAGATAGATCGTCTTCGGAGGAGGAGGAGGAGGAGCAGGAGGAGGAGGAGGAATCTCAGTGTTTTAATAACGGACTGAAGGAGGTGGAGGAGGAGGAGTCTCAGCGTTTTAATAACAGACTGAAGGAGGTGGAGGAGGAGGAGTCTCAGCGTTTTAATAACGGACTGAAGGAGGAGGAGGAGGACGAAGCTCAGTGTTTTAATAGCAGACTGAAGGAGGAGGAGGAGGAGGAGGAGTCTCAGCGTTTTAATAGCAGACTGAAGGAGGAGAAGGAGGAGGAGTCTCAGCGTTTTAATAGCAGACTGAAGGAGGAGGAGGAGGAGGAGGAGTCTCAGCGTTTTAATAGCAGACTGAAGGAGGAGAAGGAGGAGGAGTCTCAGCGTTTTAATAGCAGACTGAAGGAGGAGGAGGAGGAGGAGTCTCAGTGTTTTAATACCAGACTGAAGGAGGAGGAGGACGAAGCTCAGTGTTTTAATAGCAGACTGAAGGAGGAGGAGGAGGAGGAGGAGTCTCAGCGTTTTAATAGCAGACTGAAGGAGGAGAAGGAGGAGGAGTCTCAGCGTTTTAATAGCAGACTGAAGGAGGAGGAGGAGGAGTCTTAGTGTTTTAATAGCAGACTGAAGGAGGAGGAGGAGGAGGAGGAGTCTCAGCGTTTTAATAGCAGACTGAAGGAGGAGAAGGAGGAGGAGTCTCAGCGTTTTAATAACGGACTGAAGGAAGAGGAGGAGGACGAAGCTCAGTGTTTTAATAGCAGACTGAAGGAGGAGGAGGAGGAGGAGGAGTCTCAGCGTTTTAATAGCAGACTGAAGGAGGAGAAGGAGGAGTCTCAGCGTTTTAATAGCAGACTGAAGGAGGAGGAGGAGGAGTCTCAGTGTTTTAATAGCAGACTGAAGGAGGAGGAGGAGGAGGAGGAGTCTCAGTGTTTTAATAGCAGACTGAAGGAGGAGGAGGAGGAGGAGGAGTCTCAGTGTTTTAATAGCAGACTGAAGGAGGAGGAGGAGGAGGAGGAGTCTCAGCGTTTTAATAGCAGACTGAAGGAGGAGGAGGAGGAGGAGGAGTCTCAGTGTTTTAATAGCAGACTGAAGGAGGAGAAGGAGGAGGAGTCTCAGCGTTTTAATAGCAGACTGAAGGAGGAGGAGGAGGAGGAGGAGTCTCAGTGTTTTAATAGCAGACTGAAGGAGGAGGAGGAGGACGAAGCTCAGTGTTTTAATAGCAGACTGAAGGAGGAGGAGGAGGAGGAGGAGTCTCAGCGTTTTAATAGCAGACTGAAGGAGGAGGAGGAGGAGGAGGAGTCTCAGCGTTTTAATAGCAGACTGAAGGAGGAGAAGGAGGAGGAGTCTCAGCGTTTTAATAGCAGACTGAAGGAGGAGGAGGAGGAGGAGGAGTCTCAGCGTTTTAATAGCAGACTGAAGGAGGAGAAGGAGGAGGAGTCTCAGCGTTTTAATAGCAGACTGAAGGAGGAGGAGGAGGAGGAGTCTCAGTGTTTTAATAGCAGACTGAAGGAGGAGGAGGAGGACGAAGCTCAGTGTTTTAATAGCAGACTGAAGGAGGAGGAGGAGGAGGAGGAGTCTCAGCGTTTTAATAGCAGACTGAAGGAGGAGAAGGAGGAGGAGTCTCAGCGTATTAATAGCAGACTGAAGGAGGAGGAGGAGGAGGAGTCTCAGTGTTTTAATAGCAGACTGAAGGAGGAGGAGGAGGAGGAGGAGTCTCAGCGTTTTAATAGCAGACTGAAGGAGGAGAAGGAGGAGGAGTCTCAGCGTTTTAATAACGGACTGAAGGAGGAGGAGGAGGACGAAGCTCAGTGTTTTAATAGCAGACTGAAGGAGGAGGAGGAGGAGTCTCAGCGTTTTAATAGCAGACTGAAGGAGGAGAAGGAGGAGGAGTCTCAGCGTTTTAATAGCAGACTGAAGGAGGAGGAGGAGGAGGAGTCTCAGTGTTTTAATAGCAGACTGAAGGAGGAGGAGGAGGAGGAGTCTCAGTGTTTTAATAGCAGACTGAAGGAGGAGGAGGAGGAGGAGTCTCAGTGTTTTAATAGCAGACTGAAGGAGGAGGAGGAGGAGGAGGAGTCTCAGTGTTTTAATAGCAGACTGAAGGAGGAGGAGGAGGAGGAGGAGTCTCAGTGTTTTAATAGCAGACTGAAGGAGGAGGAGGAGGAGGAGTCTCAGTGTTTTAATAGCAGACTGAAGGAGGAGGAGGAGGAGGAGGAGTCTCAGCGTTTTAATAGCAGACTGAAGGAGGAGGAGGAGGAGGAGGAGTCTCAGTGTTTTAATAGCAGACTGAAGGAGGAGAAGGAGGAGGAGTCTCAGCGTTTTAATAGCAGACTGAAGGAGGAGGAGGAGGAGGAGGAGTCTCAGTGTTTTAATAGCAGACTGAAGGAGGAGGAGGAGGACGAAGCTCAGTGTTTTAATAGCAGACTGAAGGAGGAGGAGGAGGAGGAGGAGTCTCAGCGTTTTAATAGCAGACTGAAGGAGGAGGAGGAGGAGGAGTCTCAGCGTTTTAATAGCAGACTGAAGGAGGAGAAGGAGGAGGAGTCTCAGCGTTTTAATAGCAGACTGAAGGAGGAGGAGGAGGAGGAGGAGTCTCAGCGTTTTAATAGCAGACTGAAGGAGGAGAAGGAGGAGGAGTCTCAGCGTTTTAATAGCAGACTGAAGGAGGAGGAGGAGGAGGAGTCTCAGTGTTTTAATAGCAGACTGAAGGAGGAGGAGGAGGACGAAGCTCAGTGTTTTAATAGCAGACTGAAGGAGGAGGAGGAGGAGGAGGAGTCTCAGCGTTTTAATAGCAGACTGAAGGAGGAGAAGGAGGAGGAGTCTCAGCGTATTAATAGCAGACTGAAGGAGGAGGAGGAGTCTCAGTGTTTTAATAGCAGACTGAAGGAGGAGGAGGAGGAGGAGGAGTCTCAGCGTTTTAATAGCAGACTGAAGGAGGAGAAGGAGGAGGAGTCTCAGCGTTTTAATAACGGACTGAAGGAGGAGGAGGAGGACGAAGCTCAGTGTTTTAATAGCAGACTGAAGGAGGAGGAGGAGGAGGAGGAGGAGTCTCAGCGTTTTAATAGCAGACTGAAGGAGGAGAAGGAGGAGGAGTCTCAGCGTTTTAATAGCAGACTGAAGGAGGAGGAGGAGGAGGAGTCTCAGTGTTTTAATAGCAGACTGAAGGAGGAGGAGGAGGAGGAGTCTCAGTGTTTTAATAGCAGACTGAAGGAGGAGGAGGAGGAGGAGTCTCAGTGTTTTAATAGCAGACTGAAGGAGGAGGAGGAGGAGGAGGAGTCTCAGCGTTTTAATAGCAGACTGAAGGAGGAGGAGGAGGAGGAGGAGTCTCAGTGTTTTAATAGCAGACTGAAGGAGGAGGAGGAGGAGGAGGAGTCTCAGTGTTTTAATAGCAGACTGAAGGAGGAGGAGGAGGAGGAGGAGTCTCAGTGTTTTAATAGCAGACTGAAGGAGGAGGAGGAGGAGTCTCAGTGTTTTAATAGCAGACTGAAGGAGGAGGAGGAGGAGTCTCAGTGTTTTAATAGCAGACTGAAGGAGGAGGAGGAGGAGGAGGAGTCTCAGTGTTTTAATAGCAGACTGAAGGAGGAGGAGGAGGAGGAGTCTCAGTGTTTTAATAGCAGACTGAAGGAGGAGGAGGAGGAGGAGTCTCAGTGTTTTAATAGCAGACTGAAGGAGGAGGAGGAGGAGGAGGAGTCGTCTCAGTGTTTTAATAACGGACTGGAGGAGGTGGAGGAGGAGGAGGAGTCTCAGTGTTTTAATAACGGACTGAAGGAGGAGGAGGAGGAGTCTCAGCGTTTTAATAACGGACTGAAGGAGGAGGAGGAGGAGTCTCAGCGTTTTAATAACGGACTGAAGGAGGAGGAGGAGGAGTCTCAGCGTTTTAATAACGGACTGAAGGAGGAGGAGGAGGAGTCTCAGCGTTTTAATAACGGACTGAAGGAGGAGGAGGAGGAGTCTCAGCGTTTTAATAACGGACTGAAGGAGGAGGAATCGCGTTCTTGCCGGCGGCGACCTTTAAAGCGATAAGGAACAAACACGGGTACGAGCAGGCGACCGATGGACCGGAGAGCTCCACCAAACGGGCGGCGTCTGTAACCGAGAGACGGCACCGCAGGGGGGGGCCGGGGGGGCGAGCCGCTTCTTAAACTCCCCCTCCTGTCTCGCCCGCCACTCGCTCGTTCCACAAACCGCGCCGCATTCTTTTCCGCGGCGCGCCGGAGATGCGGAAAGGGCTTGGGTCACGCCTCCCTGCGCTTTGATTAAAAACGCAGCTGCGTGACAGCGTCGCTGGCGCGGGGAACGAGCCGCACCCGCACCCCGAAAAGCCCCCCCCCCCCCGTAATCACGGCGAGTCGGAGTCGCACAGGAGAACCAATCACCTTTCTCTAGCTTTCACGCTTCTCCTTCTCCTTCTTCTGCTATCGCTTCTCTAAAGCAGACCATTAGGCGACCAATACAGGATGCAGGAACGAAAACAAAGTTTAAGTGCGGGTGTGCGTGCGTGCGTACAGTCCTCGAAATCTTCTGCGAGGGAGGGAAACTTCTTTTTTTTTTAAGGCCCGAGGAGGAGGAGAAGCGCTTTGCACTTAAAGCTGGCATTTAGAAACATCCATTTGCAAGGCGCCCGGCTCCCAACGCGAAAAACGCTTCACGGCGCGGCATTTAAGCTTACACCAGGAACCCTCTCTTAAGTACGCCGTTTGTTTCAAATGTGCGTTCTGAAAGATCCACTGCACGATAAGTGGTTTCTCTCTGACCCGCGTATTTAACCCGTCCCTGCCCAGATATACTTCGGTAAAATCTCATCCTTCTGTCTGCAGGCTTAAAACGGTCAGGCCCGGTTTGGATGACTCTCACTCCACGGAAAGAAAGGTCACTGAAGATGGCACAGGAATCGGCAGGCACCGCGAAGCCAAACTTTCTCGAGTTTATTTAGAGAAGTTTCTCTGTTCCAGCAGCGAGCAGGATGGGCCCTGCGCAGCACACCACCTGAGACGACTTCACACAGCCGTTCTGGAATTTTCTGCAGCCCTGACTCACACAACGAGAAAATGCTCGTGTGGAAAATGGGTCTTCTGTGACCACACCGCTGAACATTATAAGGTTTCCTGATTTATGTTCAAATGTACAATTACATTAAAAAAACATATCTGAACACACGCACGTACGCTGTAGCTTGTGCAGTGATTGCAACAGGGACAGTGTTTATTGTGGGTGTGTGTGTGTGTGTGTTTGTACGTATGCGCGAGTGTGTAAGCGTGCGTTGTGTTTCAGAGCGCGTCTTTTCATGTTTGACTGTGTGTACGAGCGTGTGTGTGCGCGTACTGGGGCGTTAGGGGGATACTCTTCGAGGCAGAACCCATCTGCGTAGACGAGTCCTAAATTTGGTTCTGCTGACGCTGTTTTTTTTGGGGGGGGGGGGGGGGGATTGTTCACGGCACGGCGGGGACTTGCAGGCGAGCAGTCGGGCTCGTTAAAGATTTAGGGAAGCAGCAACAGGAGCGTGGAAACACAAATCTGCCACAGAACCACGCAGAAAAGGCACGCGCACCGAACCGATGGGGCGCAGGGAACTGGAACCCTCTCGCCATGATCCCGTAGGGATGCCCTTTCGAACAGAAATTGGAGGCGGTTACATTTATTGACTGAATCAGGTTTCGGGGGGGGGGGGGAAGCAGGCCCGCCCGCTGCCACACACGGTCACATTTTTTTTTTTTGCTCCGTAATTCAAAAAGAGGAAGAAGTCCTGCCGGGGTAGCCTGACGTTTAGGCGGACATTTTGAAAGGAAGACGGAGCGCTCCCTCTGAAGGTCCCGCGCAGGCGTCCTGTGACACGGGCGCGTCTTCCTCGCCGCCCCACGCAGAGCCGGCCGCTCGCGGAGGGGGGGAATTCGGGGGACTTTTTTTCCTCCTCCTTTTTAGGCGCGCTCTCTCCGAACGCCCTCACGGGAGACTTCAAGCGCGCGACGCGGCCCTGCGATCCGCGATTCGGCCTCAGCGCGGCTCGATGAGCCCGGTGCAGGGATTCCTCAGCGCGAGCAGGAGAGTGAAGAGCAGCTCACAGGGCTGCACTGCAGGGCCATTTTACAGCAGCCGCTGCTTCCAATACGGTGAGAGTCCCGCCCCCTTCCCAGAGCTGTATCAGTACACAAGATGACTGAGCTCAGTCTCAAAGCCCTTTATACCAAGGCCTTATTAAATCCTAAAAGGAATACTCGCACAATTCCAAATGAATAAGGGTATGTATCTTAAAGTAAGAATGAAATATCATTTTACATGAAAAGAATCTTTTTTTTGTTGAAAATAAACATCTTCATTACCCACTGCCAATATCACATCAACTTCTAGTGACACACCCACAGCCACGCCCACTACCCCACCCACTACCACAGCCACACCCACTACCCCACCCACGGCACTGCAGCCACGCCCACTACCCCACCCACAGCACTGTAGCCACGCCCACTACCCCACCAGAGCAGCCACGCCCACTACCCCACCCACATAACTGTAGCCACTCCCACAGCAGCACAGCCACGCCCACTACCCCGCCCACAGCCACAGCCCCTCCCAGGGTCACCTTGGAGGAGGAGGTGTCGCACTCCTGGCAGATCCAGCCATAGCCCGTCTGTTTGGGGGATTTCTTCAGCGGGGGGTCCAGGCACCCAAAGTGATAGCACAGCCGACACTCGTCACACCTGGAGGACACACACAGGTAACACTGGTACCAACACAGGGCACAGGCGCTAACATACACACAGGTAACATGCACAGGTAACCAACACAAGGTACGGCACAGGCGCTAACATACACAGGTAAACACCACAGATACGGCACAGGCGCTAACATACACAGGTAAACACCACAGATACGGCACAGGCGTGAACATACACAGGTAAACACCACAGGTACGGCACAGGTGTTAACATGCACAGGTAAACACCACAGGTATGGCAGGTTTTAGCAGGTGTTTACTAAACGACCCAACGTGACACAGTGTTAGCACAGTGCACAGGTGTTCAGCACAGGTGTTCATCAGAAACTGGGGAAGGGGAACGTGTTCAGGCGGCTGGCGGGCCTGTCTGTCGGAGTTTCAGAGGGATCGGTGATCAGGCTCATCACCAAAATCCAGCGCCCTGCAGTAGAGCCAGGGCAAAACAAAGCACCTCTCGTCCTCTCCAGCTCCGTCTCTCCCTCCCTCCTCTCCCCTCCCTCTCTCCCCTTCCTGTCCCTAATTAACTAATTATGGTCTAATCAATAGCGGTAGATTGAGATTTTTCAGGGTTACTCAGATAAATGAGGGGAAAAGCCAGGAGTCAGCCTACATCCACACCACCTCTGATCTCATCAAACCGTCTGCATAAGTGGGAGGGGGGCGGGGTTGGGGGGGGGGGGGTGTGCTGTGTAACCATGGCGCTAACTGAGAAATTTCCCTCCTTTTTATTTTTGGAGCGCAAGCCCTAAAAGAAGAAAAAAAGAAACACAGGGAAAGGTTCTGGTTGGGCAAGAGTGCGCCCCCTTCCTCAGGGTAGCTGATGTGTTGTCCAACATTGTTCTACAGGTTTCACAGAGTTTGGGGGACCCCTGGTCTGAGAGCGCTGGAGTCTGAAAGGGGTCCCTTATCACCCCCCTTCACCCCCCACACCGGGGGGGTCAGCCCGCACCCCAGTCCTGATAAGACGTTCCCCTGTGCCTTAGTGACCGCACAGCGGCAACACTTTCCGAGCGGCATTAAGCCGATTCTACCCCGCTTCCTCTGCCGACAGAACTCACCCCTGAAATATCCTCTGTAATCCACTATAATAATCCCCTTAAAAACTGTAACCCTGACCCCCCACCCCGCCGCCAACCCCCCCCCCCCCCCCCCGAACCCCCACACCTCTATTAGCTGCACTTCCCAGAGTCTGTAGAGATTACAGTGGTTAAATGGCTCCATGGCGAGTGGGGGGGGGGGGGGCTTCTTGTACATTGGTTGCCATGGCTATTTTTCATTTTTTTTGTGTGTCACCTTGACTACCGGTATTACCTCTGAAAAAGCCTCTCTCTCGTGCTTCCTGGCTTGTCCGGTCTGCTTTATCCTTTATCGTTTTTCTAAACTGCCACTGCCTCTGTGCCCCGAGAAGCTTTTCCAGCTTTCCGTGAATTTCATCATCCTGGCCGCCCTCCACGGTGTCACAAGCAATTCAGCGGGAAATACATACAACAAGAAACATCCTGAATTTATGGTGGGCCTCACAGATATTATCGATTACCCGACCCCCCCTCCTACCCCCGCCTCATTCTCAACTACGGAAGGTTTCAGTTGGGAGCGGGAGTTTCTGGTGCTGCGTTACAGACCCAAATGTCCTCTAAGGCCTCAGGATTGTCCTTGGTGAACACCTTAATTAATGATCAGAAAGTGGCTAAATCGGGACGTCTTATTTTCGACGGTAAGGAGAGAGGGAGGGAGAGAGAGGAGAGAGAGAGAGAGAGAGAGAGAGAGAGAGAGAGAGTTAACCCTTCAAACTGGAGTAACTGTCTGTGGAACCATAGGCACTTGTGACACACCAGGACTTCAAGCATCCAGGCCCCTTAAAATCACCATGGAAACCATCCGCAACTCTTAGCACTGTGATGCAACAGCATTCCGATTTGCACGCCAAGTGACTGGTTCCTGTTTACAGGTCCGTTTGTAGACCAGCGATGGATTCGGTTGATACTCCGGGTGGCTAGTCACCCAGCGGTTCCTGCGACGATGTGATTGGGACACAAAATGAACTGAACTCTGACCCTGTTGCTGCCTCCGTTGTCACGGTAATGCTAGCCTCGGACGGCGGGGCCTCTGGCTGGAGTGGTCAGCTCACAAGCTAGCGCGTTAGCGCCCTGTCCACAGTGGACGCCCACAGACTATTGTGGAGGAACTTCTGCGCGTGGTCTTGGGGTAGCCTTGTGCATTCGTCCATGGTTGCACTGTCTACAAGGACGCTCTTAAGAAAGAGAACGACTACAGACACATCTGGCGGTAGACACACATTTACAAACCAACCAGCCAGAGTCACACACACACACACACACACACACCAACCTTACTCGCACATCCACACGCAAAATGCACCCCTATACACACACACCCCATTTGTGGAATTGTTTGTGGGGTGGGGTGGGGGCGAGTGGGGGGGGGGGGGGGGGTTGGGGAGGGTCACAGTGTCTAATGTGGCAGCTTTGAGGAGAGGATAAAGGATTTGATTTGTGTCTCTTCTCCCCTCTCTTTCTCTCCCTCACTATCTCTCTCTCTCTGCTCCTCTATCACTCACTCGCTCTCTCTAACTGTCGCCCCCTCCTGAAAAGACAAACGGGTGCAGGAGTGTGTGGACAGCAACGTGGGGGGGCACCGCTTTTGTTCCCATGATCTTCATCTTCCTCCACCTCATCCTCCTCCTGGCCACCCCCCCCGCCCCCCGCCCCCGGGGAGAACCTTAACTCTATTAGAGTGGCTCGTTAACAGTTTGCTGTCGACTCCTTTAATTACTGTGCAGTAATGAGCCTATTGTGCCGGCAGAGATGGCGGCTGTAGCACCAAGCAGCTCTGCTGCGATCTCACAGAGACTGTGACTCAAACCCGCAGGACCTGCGCTGACTGTGACTCAAACCCACAGGACCTGCGCTAACTGTGCTGCACTGTGACTCAAACCCACAGGACCTGCGCTGTGACTCAAACCCACAGGACCTGCACTAACTGTGACTCAAACCCACAGGACCTGTGCTAACTGTGACTCAAACCCGCAGGACCTGCGCTGACTGTGACTCAAACCCACAGGACCTGCGCTAACTGTGACTCAAACCCACAGGACCTGCGCTAACTGTGACTCAAACCCACAGGACCTGCGCTGACTGTGACTCAAACCCACAGGACCTGCGCTGACTGTGACTCAAACCCACAGGACCTGCGCTGACTGTGACTCAAACCCACAGGACCTGCGCTAACTGTGACTCAAACCCACAGGACCTGTGCTGTGACTCAAACCCACAGGACCTGCGCTGACTGTGACTCAAACCCACAGGACCTGCGCTGACTGACTCAAACCCACAGGACCTGCGCTGACTGTGACTCAAACCCACAGGACCTGCGCTGTGACTCAAACCCACAGGACCTGCGCTGACTGTGACTCAAACCCACAGGACCTGCGCTGTGACTCAAACCCACAGGACCTGCGCTGACTGTGACTCAAACCCACAGGACCTGCACTGTGACTCAAACCCACAGGACCTGTGCTGTGACTCAAACCCACAGGACCTGCGCTAACTGTGCTGCACTGTGACTCAAACCCACAGGGCCTGCGCTAACTGTGACTCAAACCCACAGGACCTGCGCTGTGACTCAAACCCACAGGACCTGCGCTGTGACTCAAACCCACAGGACCTGCACTGTGACTCAAACCCACGTTTTATTGCAGTAATTCCGGTTAAGTACCTTGCCCAGGGGTACGATAGCACAGCTCCACAACCTCTGAGTTACAAAC
>CM077291.1:58964071-58970105 GCA_039654925.1 Anguilla pacifica | reverse complement strand
AAAAAAAGAAGCAGAAGAAAAAAAGGATGTAGATAGATCGTCTTCGGAGGAGGAGGAGGAGGAGGAGGAGTCTCAGCGTTTTAATAGCAGACTGAAGGAGGTGGAGGAGGAGGAGCAGGAGGAGGAGGAGTCTCAGCATTTTAATAACGGACTGAAGGAGGAGGAGGAGCAGGGAGGAGGAGGAGGAGGAATCTCAGTGTTTTAATAACGGACTGAAGGAGGTGGAGGAGGAGGAGGAGGAGTCTCAGCGTTTTAATTAACGGACTGAAGGAGGAGGAGGAGGAGGAGTCTCAGCATTTTAATAACGGACTGAAGGAGGAGCAGGAGGAGGAGGAGGAGGAATCTCAGTGTTTTAATAACGACTGAAGGAGGAGGAGGAGGTGGAGGAGGAGGAGGAGGAGTCTCAGCGTTTTAATAACGGACTGAAGGAGGAGGAGGAGGAGCAGGAGGAGGAGGAGGAGGAGTCTCAGTGTTTTAATAACGGACTGAAGGAGGAGGAGGAGGTGGAGGAGGAGGAGGAGGAGGAGTCTCAGCGTTTTAATAACGGACTGAAGGAGGAGGAGGAGGTGGAGGAGGAGGAGGAGGAGTCTCAGCGTTTTAATAACGGACTGAAGGAGGAGGAGGAGGAGCAGGAGGAGGAGGAGGAGGAGGAGGAGGAGTCTCAGTGTTTTAATAACGGACTGAAGGAGGAGGAGGAGGAGCAGGAGGAGGAGGAGGAGGAGGAGTCTCAGCGTTTTAATAGCGGACTGAAGGAGGGGGAATCGCGTTCTCGCCGGCGGCGACCTTTAAAACGATAAGGAACAAACACGGGTACGAGCAGGCGACCGACGGACCGGAGAGCTCCACCGAGCGGGCGGCGACTGTAACCGAGAGACGGCACCGCAGGGGGGCGGGCGCGGGGGGGCGGGGGTGCCGGGGGGGGGGCGAGCCGCCTCTTAGACTCCCCCTCCTGTCTCGCCCGCCACTCGCTCGTTCCACAAACCGCGCCGCATTCTTTTCCGCGGCGCGCCGGAGACGCGGAAAGGGCTTGGGTCACGCCTCTCTGCGCTTTGATTAAAAACGCAGCTGCGTGACAGCGTCGCTGGCGCGGGGAACGAGCCGCGCCGCACCCCGAAAAGCCCCCCCCCCCGCAATCACGGCGAGTCGGAGTTGCACAGGAGAACCAATCACCTTTCTCTAGCTTTCACGCTTCTCCTTCTCCTTGTTCTATCGCTTCTCTAAAGCAGACCATTAGGCGACCAATACAGGATGCAGGAACGAAAACAAAGTTTAAGTGCGGGTGTGCGTGCGTGCGTGCAGTCCTCGAAATCTTCTGCGAGGGAGGGAAACTTCTTTTTTTTTAAGGCCCGAGGAGGAGGAGAAGCGCTTTGCACTTAAAGCTGGCATTTAGAAACATCCATTTGCGAGGCGCCCGGCTCCCAACGCGAAAAACGCTTCACGGCGCGGCATTTAAGCCTACACCAGGAACCCTCTCTTAAGTACGCCGTTTGTTTCAAATGTGCGTTCTGAAAGATCCACTGTACGATAAGTGGTTTCTCTCTGACCCGCGTATTTAACCCGTCCCTGCCCAGATATACTTCGGTAAAATCTCATCCTTCTCTCTGCAGGCTTAAAACGGTCAGAACAGGTTTGGATGACTCTCACTCCACGGAAAGAAAGGTCACTGAAGATGGCGCGGGAATCGGCAGGCACTGCGAAGCCGAACTTTCTCGAGTTTATTTAGAGAAGTTTCTCTGTTCCAGCAGCGAGCAGGATGGGCCCTGCGCAGCGGACCACCTGAGACAGCTTCACACAGCCGCTCTGGAATTTTCTGCAGCCCTGACTCACACAACGAGGAAATGCTCGTGTGGAAAATGGGTCTTCTGTGACCACACCGCTGAACATTATAAGGTTTCCTGATTTATGTTCAAATGTACAATTACATTAAAAAAACATATCTGAACACATGCATGTACGCTGTAGCTAGTGCAGTGATTGGATCAGGGATAGTGTTTATTGTGGGTGTGTGTGTGTGTGTGTTTGTACGTATGCGCGAGTGTGTAAGTGTGCGTCGTGTTTCAGAGTGCGTCTTTTCATGTTTGACTGTGTGTACGAGCGTGTGTGTGCGCGTATTGGGGCGTTAGGGGGATACTCTTCGAGGCAGAACCCATCTGCGAGGACGAGTCCTAAATTTGGCTCTGCTGACGCTGTTTTTTTTTTTTTTTTGGGGGGGGGGGTTAGCGGGATTGTTCACGGCACGGCGGGGACTCGCAGGCGAGCAGTCAGGCTCGTTACAGATTTAGGGAAACAGCAACGGGAGCGTGGAAACACAAATCTGCCACAGAACCACGCAGAAAGGCACGCGCCCCGAACCGATGGGGCGCAAAGAACTCGAACCCTCTCGCCATGATCCCGTAGGGATGCCCTTTCGAACAGAAATTGGAGGCGGTTACATTTATTGACTGAATCAGGTTTCGGGGGGGGGGGGGGTGAAGCAGGCCCGTCCGCTGCCACACACCGTCACATTATTTTTTTTTGCTCCGTAATTCAATAAGAAAAAAACGTTATTTTAAAAGAAGAGGAAAAAGTCCTGCCGGGGTAGCCTGACGTTTTTGGCGGACATTTTGAAAGGAGAACGGAGCGCTCCCTCTGAAGGTCCCGCGCAGGCGTCCTGTGACACGGGCGCGTCTTCCTCGCCGCCCCACGCAGAGCCGGCTGCTCGCGGAGAACTCTCACCGGCGGGGGGGGGGGGGGGAATTCGGGGGACTTTTTTCCTCCTCCTTTTTAAGCGCTCTCTCTCCGCCATCGGCGCGGCAGCCCGAACGCCTCACGGGAGACTTCAAGCGCGCGCCGCGGCCCTGCGATCCGCGATTCGGCCTCAGCGCGGCTCGATGAGCCCGGTGCAGGGATTCCTCAGCGCGAGCAGGAGAGTGAAGAGCAGCTCACAGGGCTGCACTGCAGGGCCATTTTACAACAGCCGCTGCTTCCAATACGGTGAGAGTCCCGCCCCTTCCCAGAGCTGTATCAGTACACAAGATGACTGAGCTCAGTCTCAAAGCCCTTTATACCAAGGCCTTATTAAATCCTAAAAGGAATACTCGCACAATTCCAAATGAATAAGGGTATGTATCTTAAAGTAAGAATGAAACATCATTTTACATGAAGATAATCTTTTTTTGTTGAAAATAAACATGTTCATTACCCACTGCCAATATCACATCAACTTCTAGTGACACACCCACAGCCACGCCCACTACCCCACCCACAGCACTGTAGCCACGCCCACTACCCCACCCAGAGCAACCACGCCCACTACCACACCCACATAACTGCAGCCACGCCCACTACCCCACCCACAGCACTGTAGCCACGCCCACTACCCCACCCAGAGCAGCCACGCCCACTACCCCGCCCACAGCCACAGCCCCTCCCAGGGTCACCTTGGAGGAGGAGGTGTCGCACTCCTGGCAGATCCAGCCATAGCCCGTCTGTTTGGGGGATTTCTTCAGCGGGGGGTCCAGGCACCCAAAGTGATAGCACAGCCGACACTCGTCACACCTGGAGGACCGCACACACAGGTAACATGCACAGGTAACCAACACAGGTACGGCACAGGCGCTAACATACACAGGTAAACACCACAGGTACGGCACAGGTGTTAACATGCACAGGTAAACACCACAGATACGGCACAGGCGTGAACATACACAGGTAAACACCACAGTTACGGCACAGGTGTTAACATGCACAGGTAAACACCACAGGTATGGCAGGTTTTAGGCAGGTGTTTACTAAAAGACCCAACGTGACACAGTGTTAGCACAGCGGACAGGTGTTCAGCACAGGTGTTTATCAGAAACTGGGGAAGGGGAACGTGTTCAGGCGGCTGGCGGGCCTGCCTGTCGGAGTTTCAGAGGGATCGGTGATCAGGCTCATCACCAAAATCCAGCGCCCTGCAGTAGAGCCAGGGCAAAACAAAGCACCTCTCGTCCTCTCCAGCTCCGTCTCTCCCTCCCTCTCTCCCCTCCCTCTCTCCCCTTCCTGTCCCTAATTAACTAATTATGGCCTAATCAATAGCGGTAGATTGAGATTTTTCAGGGTTACTCAGATAAATGAGGGGAAAAGCCAGGAGTCAGCCTACATCCACACCACCTCTGATCTCATCAAACCGTCTGCATAAGTGGGAGGGGGCGGGGTTGGGGGGGGGGGGTGCTGTGTAACCATGGCGCTAACTGAGAAATTTCCCTCCTTTTTTTTTGGAGCGCAAGCCCTAAAAGAAGAAAAAAGAAACACAGGGAAAGGTTCTGGTTGGGCAAGAGTGCGCCCCCTTCCTCAGGGTAGCTGATGTGTTGTCCAACATTTTTCTACAGGTTTCACAGAGTTTGGGGGACCCCTGGTCTGAGAACGCTGGAGCCTGAAAGGGGGTCCCTTATCACCCCCCCCCCCCCTCCCCCCACCGGGGGGGTCAGCCCGCACCCCAGTCCTGATAAGACGTTCCCCTGTGCATTAGTGACCGCACAGCGGCAACACTTTCCGAGCGGCATTAAGCCGATTCTACCCCGCTTCCTCTGCCGACAGAACTCACCCCTGAAATATCCTCTGTAATCCACTATAATAATCCCCTTAAAAACTGTAACCCTGACCCCCCACCCCGCCGCCAACCTCCCCCCCCCCCCCCCCCCGAACCCCCCACACCTCTATTAGCTGCACTTCCCAGAGTCTGTAGAGATTACAGTGGTTAAATGGCTCCATGGCGAGTGGGGGGGGGCTTCTTGTACATTGGTTGCCATGGCTATTTTTCATTTTTTTGTGTGTCACCTTGACTACCGGTATTACCTCTGAAAAAAGCCTCTCTCTCGTGCTTCCTGGCTTGTCCGGTCTGCTTTATCCTCTATCGTTTTTCTGAACTGCCATTGCCTCTGTGCCCCGAAAAGCTTCTCCAGCTTTCCGTGAATTTCATCATCCTGGCCTCCCTCCACGGTGTCACAAGCAATTCAGCGGGAAATACATACAACAAGAAACATCCTGAATTTATGGTGGGCCTCACAGATATTATCGATTACCCGACCCTCCCTCCTACCCCCGCCTCATTCTGAACTACGGAAGGTTTCAGTTGGGAGCGGGAGTTTCTGGTGCTGCATTACAGACCCAAAATGTCCTCTAAGGCCTCAGGATTGTCCTTAATTAATGATCAGAAAGTGGCTAAATCTGGACGTCTTATTTTCGACGGTAAGGAGAGAGGGAGAGAGGGAGATAGGGGGAGAGAGAGAGAGAGAGTGAGTTAACCCTGGAGTAACTGCTGTCTGAGGAACCATAGGCACTTGTGACACACCAGGACTTCAAGCATCCAGGCCCCTTAAAATCACCATGGAAACCATCCGCAACTCTTAGCACTGTGATGCAACAGCATTCCGATTTGCACGCCAAGTGACTGGTTCCTGTTTACAGGTCCGTTTGTGGACCAGCGATGGATTCGGTTGATACTCCGGGCGGCTAGTCACCCAGCGGTTCCTGCGACGATGTGATTGGGACACAAAATGAACTGAACTCTGACCCTGTTGCTGCCTCCGTTGTCACGGTAATGCTAGCCTCGGACGGCGGGGCCTCTGGCTGGAGCGGTCAGCTCACAAGCTAGCGCGCTAGCGCCCTGTCCACAGTGGACGCCCACAGGCTATTGTGGAGAAACTTCTGCGCATGGTCATGGGTTAGCCTTGTGCATTCGTCCATGGTTGCACTGTCTACAAGGACGCTCTTAAGAAAAGAGAATGACTACAGACACATCTGGTGGTAAAGACACATTTACAAACCAACGAGCCAGAGTCACACACACACACACACACACACACACACACACACACACACACCAACCTTACTCGCACATCCACACGCAAAATACACCCCTATACACACACACCCCATTTGTGGAATTGTTTGTGGGGTGGGGTGGGGGCGAGTGGGGGGGGGGGGGGTTGGGGAGGGTCACAGTGTCTAATGTGGCAGCTTTGAGGAGAGGATAAAGGATTTGATTTGTGTCTCTCTTCTCCCCTCTCTTTCT
>CM077291.1:58951571-58959071 GCA_039654925.1 Anguilla pacifica | reverse complement strand
GAGGCACAAAGTCCAAGTGCTTCCACCCAGAAGAAACACGGGGGCCAATCAAAAGCAGGCACGTGGATCACATGACTGCAGTCAATGCAGCCTGGGCCAATCAAACAGCAGGTGCGCGGGTCACATGAGCGTTCCGATTGGTCCTCCTCGATGGGGGCTGGCTTTTTGGGGACGATGCACAAACGCACCCAAGTCCCGAGAGCCATCACAGTCCCGTGCAAAAAACAAACAGTCCCACAATTCCTAGCAGCGCAGAAGAGAGGTCCTGAGGGGACAGGGGACGGGGGGGACGGGGGGGAGGGGGGGACAGAGTTCTGGAAAACGAACAGCGGCTCATTCGCTCCAAGATGGACGCTCGAGAAAAGGCAAAAGTCCAGACAGAGAAAAGCGGGTGCGTTGTGAGAGAGAGATGATTCGCACAAAGCCAGAGACCACGGCCACAGACGCAGAGAGAGCCCCCTCCCACACCCCCCACCCCACCCCAAAAACATCCCAAACACAGAGTCCCAGACGCCAAGAAAGTCCTCCAGAACATCCAAGAAACAGATCCGCCAAACGCGTCACCAAGGAGTCCGGACATTTCATTCAAACTTTCGTTTTTTTTTTTTTTCCAAAGCAAAAGTCCAGTTTGTTTTTGTTTTTTTCCGGACTGTCTGTAAGCCATGTCCCGGGGTCCATGGCGGGGGTCGGTACTGGGGGGCGACGGGCGGATGTGACGGTCTGTGACCCCTCCTCCTTTACCCACTACTCCCCGCCCCCTCGAGAGAATCTTCAATGGGTAAAATTTGTCTCTCTAGCCAATGGTCGTCTGTCCGGAGTGTTTTAGAGGAGGGGAACCCCGGACCTCACAACCTGTGCAATGCAAAGACAGACAGAGTCAGGGCAGCAAACCGTAAACCTCAAAACCGCAAACATCACCCCCAAACCCTGACCGTAAAAAACATCATCCACAAACATCACCCCCAAACCCTGACTGTAAAAAACATCATCCACAAACATCACCCCCAAACCCTGACCGTAAAAAACATCATCCACAAACATCACCCCCAAACCCTGACCGTAAAAAACATCATCCACAAACATCACCCCCAAACCCTGACCGTAAAAAACATCATCCACAAACATCACCCCCAAACCCTGACCGTAAAAAACATCATCCACAAACATCACCCCCAAACCCTGACCGTTAAAAACATCACCCCAACCCTGACCGTAAAAAACATCATCCACAAACATCACCCCCAAACCCTGACCATTAAAAGCATCACCCCCAAACCCTGACCGTAAAAAAACATCATCCACAAACATCACCCCCAAACCCTACCGTTAAAAACATCACCCCCAAACCCTGACCATAAAAAAAAATAATCCACAAACATCACCCCCAAACCCTGACAGTAAAAAACATCACCCCCAAACCATGACCGTAAAAAAACATCACCCCCAAACATCACCCCTAAACCCTGACCGTTAAAAACGTCACCCCCAAACCCTGACCGCAAAAACATCACCCCCAAACCCTGACTGTAAAAAACATCACCCCCAAACCCTGACCGTAAAAAACATCACCCCCAAACCATGACTGTAAAAAAAATAATCCACAAACATCACCCCCAAACCCTGCCCGTAAAAAACTTCACCCCCAAACCCTGACCATAAACATCACCCCCAAACCCTGACCGTAAAAAACATCACCCCCAAACCCTGACCGTAAAAAACTACACCCCCAAACCCTGACCATAAACATCACCCCCAAACATCACCCCTAAACCCTGACCGTAAAAAACTACACCCCCAAACCCTGACCATAAACATCACCCCCAAACATCACCCCTAAACCCTGACGCAAAACACCACCCCCAAATCCAACTATAAAACAGAGCCAAACCCAAAAACATCAGCTGCAATGGCACACTGTGAAGTCTATCCCTACATCATGACTGTAAACACGACCTGCAGTCACGAACATGAAAGCCAAAAGCACAGGTTCTGCCCGTAAACATGACCACAAACATCACCTCAGACCCCAACCGCAGAACGTAAACCTGAAACCCTGAAACTCCTGCCCGGGTGGTCCAAATGAAGAAATAAGGCATTCTGGGTAATCGCCTGTGCCATACACAGAAGACCTCACTGGAGGATTAGAGCCACCGGGATCGAAGAAACAAAAAGCAAAAGATTCTGTACACCCACACCGACAGAGCTCGTTTCCAGTTAGCATAATTAAGCGCCAACTAGCGAGGTGGCAGTTTTGGATTTTAGCCTGAGATACATCTTCAAAAAAAAAAAAACTAGTTTAAAAGTTGTTTATAATGTAAACGAATAAAAAAATAAACTGGACTGTGGCAATGAAGTGTTTTTATAAATTGTCATGCCGACAGAGCATGACATCACGGAAAGATCCCCCACAATCGTGGATTCCACGGGTTGTCCCCCCCACTCCCCACACTCGGCCTCCAATCGAATATCTGGCAACCCAGAAAGGAGCACGGTTGCCAGGTCTGCCACAGGGACGGCACGAGCCATTTAACTCAAGATTGAGAAGTTCTCCGCCGCGCCGAGATCGATAAACCGCCAGGAACAAACTGCTACATGCAAGACTGCCCACACCAGCCAATCACGGTCGCCAGTCCGCTGCTGTGGAGACGTCTCTTTAAAGGGTCAAAGGTCAAACAGGACCGGTGGTCATGCTGTCCTGAGCTTGACTAAAGGAGCTCCTCGTTATAACACACTCAAGGACCACCGCACCCCACCCGGTCCCCCCACACCACCTTGGACCTCACAAAGTGTGCTCAAAACCCCAAACTGGCAAAGGTCCAATAGGAGGAGCTTCACCTGTGAACGTTCACACAAGCAGGATTCCACAGCTATTAACACGTGCTACAGATGTGTGCAGGTGTGTTAAGGACGTGGAGGTGTGTTACTAATTGATTAAACCAAAAATGACCCATGTTCATTAGGATAGTGGCATCAGTGATTTTCCCCCCGGAAATGCAGGATTAGAAAGTTTTAATTAATCTAAACGCAGATAACAGAAACAAACATTTCAGATGAACTTTTTCTTTAAAGGGCAGTACCAATTCAGCGGCCAATCAAAAGCCAGGAAAGCAGATGGGTTTCCTGTTTTATTGAGTGTATTTTCATCGAAAGGCGAGTGGAGGTGTTTTTCCCGAGCCTATTTGTGCTTAAAGGAGCGTGCAGACATTTTGCTTTCTCCAGGTTTCTGCGAGCACTAATGGAATATAAAGACCAGCGTGTTTTATTCAGTATTTAATAATGCCCTTTTTTTCCCCACATAGTGAAACGCCACACCGTGTGTAAGTGTTTTATGAGGACCGGTCCAACCTTCAGGCCCTAATTTTTAAATAATTAAATATTTCATAATAAAAACTGAGGAGTGGGGTGAATCACTAAAGGGGTGGGGGGTGTAGTGAGAATATGGGGGGGGGTTACATGACCATAGAATGCTGAATCACGACTGCAGCACTGTGTGTGTGTGTGTGTGTATGTGCGCGCACGCGTCGGTGTGTGTGAGACCGATCAATAGTGAGGACAGACTTCTCCCTGATCTCAGCACCCCCCTTAATGAAGACTGAACTTTAATTACCACACACACACACACACACACACATACACACGCACACACACATATCCGCACACACAGGGACACACAGTTACACACTCACTCAGGCACACACACACAAACACGCACACACACACACTCACACACAAACACAGACGCACACGCACACGCACACACATACACACACACACACACACACATGTATCCACACACACAGGGACACACAGTTACACACTCACACAGGTACACACACACACACACACACACACACACAGGTACACACACACACAGGTACACACACACACAGGTACACACACACACACACACACACACACACAGGTACACACACACACACACACACAGGTACACACAGGTACACACACACACACACACAGGCACAGGCACACACACACACACACACACACAGGAACCCACCTGACCAGGTTCTCGTTGTCCCCCGGACCCTTGCAGGTGGCGCACTCGGTCCTGGTGTCGTCCGCTTTGGGCTTCTTCTGCAGGGCCGTCTGCCGCTGCCGTCTCTCCCGCGCCGGCGGTTCCTATGGAAACGCAACGGCACGACCAATCACAGCGCACCCACACGCCACAGACTCTACAGTACAGTACTACAGCCACATATGGCCACGCACCCTGCTCAGTACATGGCCACGCCCTCTGTTTGGCACTTGGCCATGCCCCTTGTTCAGTACATGGCCACGCCCCCTGTTCTATATATGGAAACGCCCCACAGTTTGTGGCTGATCATAACAGAGGGGAAGGGTCATAGGTCAGGGGTGACGGTTTTAAGGGGTCAGAGGTCAGGGGTCATGGTGTTAAGGGGAGAGGGGTCAGATGGCCTACCTCCACTTTCTCCTCCTCACAGATGGACACCCGTTTGCGCTTCTGCCCTCTGGTTCGCTGAATAAAAAATAATAAAAAAAGATGGTGTTTCTTTTATTTATTTTCCAATGTTCATTAACTTACATAAGTAATACAGTGCTTGCATTTATAACATATTTATTAACTAACCACACTTTCACACTGCCTGCATTTATAACATATTTACTAACTAACCACATTTTCACAATGCCTATGTTATGTGAAGTCTACAGTCAGTACTCAGACAGACAGAAAAGATGCAGATGTTTTTAGTCGACACATTCAGAGCAAAAAAAAAAAGTCACTAAGAATAAAACAACACCTGAGAATCCGGAGTTCCTAAATATAGCGCCCGTTTCACAGAGCTGACAACCGAGGTCATCAGAGATCTGTGCACACAGCGATGAGATCCAGGACAGGCGCTATATAAATGTGTTATTTAAAAAATGATTAACTGAGTGTTTGACTGACTGAATGATTGATTGACTGAGTGATTGGTTGATTGGATTGATTGATTCACAGTTCACAGTGATTGAGTGAATGACAGTGATGGATGGACTGACAATGATTGATGGATTGACAGTGATTGATGGATTGGCAGTGATTGACTGATTGAGTGATTGACAGTGATTGACAGTGACTGAGTGTTTGACAGTGATTGACAGTGATTGACGGTGATTGACGGTGTTTGACAGTGATTGGCGGTTTGGCGGAGGGTCGGTTACTTACCGTGCCGTGAATATTCACCGTGCTCCTGACTTGCATCTTCTTGGGCTCTGGCGGGACGTCCTGTGGGATGAATTTGATCGGCCCTTTGATCTGCCTGCGAGACCGCTTGGTGCCGTCTGGGAGCGTCTCCATGGCGATATCGGCCTCGTCGCTGCTCGCCTGGTCGCACTCAGAGCATTGCCTGGGGGGGGGGGGGGGGGCACAGGAGATTTTTTAGCCCCGTTCACATTTCTCTGTCCACTTCAGAAATGCAAAATATCGGGGGGGGGGTGGGGGGTTTGGGTGTAGTTTCTTCCAGAAAATGATCCTTTTACTGTTCTGCCCAGACAATTCCTCATTCTTACTGCATATACTGGTGCTACTGGTTTGAACATGAGTTTTAATTATGGAATAAAGGTACCATTTACACATTCATCATTCACTCACCCTTTAATCCAATCACTCAATTCCCTCATTCATCCACTCACCCATTAATGCATTCACTCACTCATTCTCTCATTCACCCATTCTGTATTTCACTCATTCACCCATTTACCAATTCTCTCATTCACCAATTCTGTATTTCACAGTATTCACTGATCCATTCACCCATTAATGCATTCACTCATTCACTCATTCACGGCGGGGCGCACCAGTAGCTGTTCTTGGTCTTCTTGGGCATGCGCGTGAGGGGCGGGTCCAGGCAGCCCAGGTGGTAGTACAGCTTGCAGGTGTCACACAGGAGCAGCAGGTGCTGGTCCTGGTTCTTCTTACAGATTCCGCAGCTGGGGGGGGGGGGGGCAGAAAGAGGGTGTGGGCCATCTGTCTGGAGAGGACAGGGACACATCCTGACCCCGGGGGGGGCCACTCAACCCTGCATCCCGGGTTAAGTACCTTTTGCTAAAAATTACACCGGCAATGCCCCCATCTGGGAATCAAACCTGCAACCTCACTGTTCCCCAAGCGCTGTACTACAACACTGCTGCCGTACTGATAAAGGTCGGGTCACTCCGCCCCTCCCCCTCCCCCTCCCCCTCCCAGCATAGACAGCTGCTACTGTGCTTTAGAGAAAAGCAGCCTTCCTGGTAGACATGGTGATTTCAGAAGCTGCGGTTGGATGAGGGAGGGGGGGGGAGCAGGGCTTACCTGTAGAGGATGGCGGGGAGATTGGAGGACTTGCCCGGAGCCCCGCCCTCTTTCTTGCTGGGCTTCCTCTCCTTGGGAGCCTTCAGGATGGCGGGGGAGTTCAGTTTCTATGGAAACAAGACCAGCTGTCACACGGGACACGCCCAGCCAGTAGCCATGGTAACACAGTATACCATGAGCAGCAGTGTGGAGCAGTGGTCAGAGCAGCAGTGTAGAGCAGTGGTCAGAGCAGCAGTGTGGAGCAGTGGTCAGAGCAGCAGTGTAGAGCAGTGGTCAGAGCAGCAGTGTGGAGCAGTGGTCAGAGCAGCAGTGTAGAGCAGTGGTCAGAGCAGCAGTGTGGAGCAGTGGTCAGAGCAGCAGTGTGGAGCAGTGATCAGAGCAGCAGTGTGGAGCAGTGGTCAGAGCAGCAGTGTGGAGCAGTGGTCGGAGCAGCAGTGTGGAGTAGTGATCAGAGCAGCAGTGTGGAGCAGTGATCAGAGCAGCAGTGTGGAGCAGTGGTCAGAGCAGCAGTGTGGAGCAGTGGTGGTCAGAGCAGCAGTGTGGAGCAGTGGTCAGAGCAGCAGTGATCAGAGAGGAGCACTCAGAGCAGCAGTGTGGAGCAGTGGTCAGAGCAGCAGTGATCAGAGAAGAGCAGTCAGAGCAGCAGTGTGGAGCAGTGGTCGGAGCAGCAGTGTGGAGTAGTGATCAGAGCAGCAGTGTGGAGCAGTGATCAGAGCAGCAGTGTGGAGCAGTGGTCAGAGCAGCAGTGTGGAGCAGTGGTCAGAGCAGCAGTGTGGAGCAGTGGTGGTCAGAGCAGCAGTGTGGAGCAGTGGTGGTCAGAGCAGCAGTGTGGAGCAGTGGTCAGAGCAGCAGTGATCAGAGAGGAGCACTCAGAGCAGCAGTGTGGAGCAGTGGTCAGAGCAGCAGTGATCAGAGAAGAGCAGTCAGAGCAGCAGTGTGGAGCAGTGGTCGGAGCAGCAGTGTGGAGTAGTGATCAGAGCAGCAGTGTGGAGCAGTGATCAGAGCAGCAGTGTGGAGCAGTGGTCAGAGCAGCAGTGTGGAGCAGTGGTCAGAGCAGCAGTGTGGAGCAGTGGTGGTCAGAGCAGCAGTGTGGAGCAGTGGTCAGAGCAGCAGTGATCAGAGAGGAGCAGTCAGAGCAGCAGTGTGGAGCAGTGGTCAGAGCAGCAGTGATCAGAGAAGAGCAGTCA
>CM077291.1:58911571-58946571 GCA_039654925.1 Anguilla pacifica | reverse complement strand
CGCCTTCGCCCGGTACTGCTGCAGACGGGTGGAGATCCGGGCCTACGCGCGCGCACACACACGCACACAGATACACGCACACACCCGCATTAACGTAAGCTAAGCTAATACGGCACCCATGCATCTTGGCCCAATAGAGAATCTTTGTAATCTGCGGAATGTTCCCATTATGATGTCACAACAGACCCGCTCTGACCCACGACCCCTGACCCCTGGCCCACCTGTGCCTCTGGGGTGAGCTGCTTCTCGCGCTCCTGCAGGGACATCTTGCAGTAGGACTGCAGCGCCAGGTAGTTCTTCCTCTTCCACTTCCTGTCGAAGCGGTCGGCGTGCTGCTTGCAGTAGGCGAAGAAGGGGTCCGCTATGTCCTACAGGAGGGAAACGACATCACAATCGGCTGTGACCTCACAAAACGATTTCTTTTTTTTTCTTTTCTTTTTTAAATCTTCACCAGCAGAGTTTGGAGAGTTAATTTGTGGTGATCACTGACCCTGACCAGGACTGCAGAAATGTGTCTGGCACAAGACAGATGGTCTCCATTCTCTCTCCCCCCCCCCCCCCCCTCCACCCCCTGTCCCTTCGTCTGTCTATCCCTCTTTCTCCCATTCTCTCTTTCCCCTGACTTCCCCTCTATCTTCCTTTGTCTTGCTCTTGCTCTCTTGTTCTTCTCTCTCTTTGTCCATCTCACCCCCCCCCCGGGTGCAGTGTAATTTACTGGACAGTATAGTGTAAAGAACACTGTGTGGCTGGGCAAGTGCCAACTTTTGGGGGGGTGGGGTGGACAAAACAACGCCCCCCCCCCCTCGCCCCGCCCAGCTCCCAGCCCATTTTATTACCCCCGCAGTCACCATCAGCCGAACCGGCGACCCAGCAGCCCTGTACCGCCGCGTTTAGAGCCCGCTGCGCTCACAGACGCACTGGCTCCGCCCCCTCACACCCCCAGAGTGGCGTCCGGCTCAAGGTCACACTTCAACTGCAGCTACATCAGCGTGACTCAGTCTAGCATTCAACAGGGCGACTGACAAGCCGCCAATACAGGCTGAGCTGCCTGCTCTCACTGTGCTGGGCCTACAGTCACCCCCTCTGGAGAATCACTGCACCCCTGAATCTGCACTGCACTGCGCTCCCATCCCTGAATCTGCACTGCACCCCTGAATCTGCACTGCACTGCGCTCCCATCCCTGAATCTGCACTGCACTCCCACCCCTGAATCTGCACTGCACTCCCATCCCTGAATCTGCACTGCACTGCACTGCACTGCGCTCCCATCCCTGAATCTGCACTGCGCTCCCATCCCTGAATCTGCACTGCACCCCTGAATCTGCACTGCGCTTCCATCCCTGAATCTGCACTGCACTCCCATCCCTAAATCTGCACTGCACTCCCATCCCTGAATCTGCACTGCACTCCCATCCCTGAATCTGCACTGCACTGCACTCCCATCCCTGAATCTGCACTGCACTGCACTCCCATCCCTGAATCTGCACTGCACTGCACTCCCATCCCTGAATCTGCACTGCACTGTGCTCCCATCCCTGAATCTGCACTGCACTCCCACCCCTGAATCTGCACTGCACTCCCACCCCTGAATCTGCACTGCACTCCCACCCCTGAATCTGCACTGCACTCTTCTCTCTTAGCCTTCAGGTACACACATCTAATTAAGACACCCGACCCGTCGGCCAATCCCCTGGGGTCTGAGGTGTAGCCCCGCCCCCTCGGGCTCACCTCCTCGGCGGCGGCCTCGGACAGCAGCCCCTCCCGCTGGGCGCAGGTCACGTGGAAGTAGGCGCGGCACATCCCCGCGTCGCAGCTGATGCACACGCCCGTGCGGGCGAAGCGAGCGTCCTCACAGAAACTGCACTCCTGCAGCAGGGAAACAGAGGGGCGGGGTTAGGGGCAGGGCCATGGGGAGAGGGGTGCTGTTAGGGGCGGGGCTATGGGGAAACAGAGGGGCGGGGCTATGGGGGAGAGGGGTGCTGTTAGGGGCGGGGCTATGAGGAAAAATAGGGGCAGGGTTAGGGGCATGGGGAAACAGAGGGGCGGGGTTAGGGGCAGGGCCATGGGGGAGAGGGGCGGGGTTAGGGGCGGGGCTATGGGGAAACAGAGGGGCGGGGTTAGGGGCAGGGCCATGGGGGAGAGGGGTGCTGTTAGGGGCGGGGCTATGGGGGAAAAGGGGGCAGGGTTAGGGAATGGGAGTTCGGGTGCTGAAGGTTTCGGCTGCTTCTGCGGGTACTTGCCTTGGCACCGTATTTAGAGTAGTTCATCTCGGTGAGCGTGACGGGGCGGAGCTTGTCGATGTCACCGAACGCCACTCCAGGGACGTACAGCGCGCAAACCACATGGACCCACCTGCAACGACACACCTGCAAGTCAGCACGAGAAACCAGACACGGCGCGGACTCAACACGGCACGGACTCAACACGGACTCAACACGGCGCGGACTCAACATGGACTCAACACGGACTCAACACGAACTCAACACGGCGCGGACTCAACACGGACTCAACGCAGTGCGGACTCAACACGGACTCAACACAGCGCGGATTCAACACGGAGTCAACATGGAGTCAACACGGACTCATCACGGTGCGGACTCAACACGGACTCAACACGGACTGAACGGACCCAGCCCGGACTCGGCAGAGACTCAACACGGAGTCAACGTGGACACGGCCCGGATTCGGAACAGACTCGGAGAGGACTCAACACGGACACGGCCCGGGCTCGGCACAAACTCGGCAGGGACCCGGCTCATGCACACGAGGAACGTGAACGCGGACGCGACTGCGAGTGAGCGGAGATAAGAGCGCTGAATACGCAGAAAAGCTCCCCGCTGAGAAGACGCAGTGCATTCTGGGAGAAGCCCGGGGCCGTAAACCCCGCCCCTGAAGCCGAACGTGTCAAAAGAGCGCAGGACGTGAAGACCGCTTTAGGCCCCATTTACACCCCGGGCTCCGGGGGCCCAGCACCACCGCTGCTGACGGGCTGAAATGAAGTTCACATCTCCGCCGATCGCTGACCGCGGCCTGGCCCCGCCCCCAGCCGAGCTCAGGCCCCAGCGCACCGGCGCGTGTCACCGGGAGAGCAGAGAGCATGGACCGAGAGTCCGGCGTGCGCCTGGAATTCAGAACCTTCCGGTGCCGAGTTCTAACGTTCAGAATTCCAAAGAGCAAAGGGACAGAGAAACGGAATCGCTGGGACAATCATTAACCAATTAAACAGCTGGCTTTTTTGGAATGTTTCTTTCAACATTCTAACTCAGAGTTCTAGAACTCCACTGCTTTCAGTTACCAGCAGTGATTGTGACATCAGCATTAGAATGTTCAGATAAGAACATTCTAATTACATATTTGTGACCTCACTCTCGAAGTGCTCACAAATGAAAGTGCTAGTAATACATGTATAAACCTTCTCTATCGCAAATAGTAGCAGGTATATATACACATAAATAGTATGCGTATAAATGAAATATGAACAGCAGTAAAATCGGATACGGCATGGTGAAGACGTGCCGGTACTCTGCGACAGCCTGTCTGGTAGCGCCGCGTCTCACGAAAAGGACAAAACTAAAGTGGCTCATTTTTCACTCTTTAAAAAAAGGGAAAGCAAGCTTCAACCGCAGCGTCAAAACCCCGCCGAGCAGCCGTCCCCGCCGCCGCCGGAGGAGGAGGAGGAGGAGGGGGAGGAGGGGGAGGAGGGGGAGGAGGAGGAGGAGGAGGAGGAGGGGGAGGGGGAGGGGGAGGAGGAGGAGGAGGAGGGGGAGGAGGGGGGGAGAGACAATTTCGAATGCAGAAACCTGGGGGGGGGGGGGGGGGGGAAGAGAATCCTGAGTCCGGCGCGAAGATATCCATCTCCCAGAATCCTTTGCAGCCGGCTCTAATCTGTGGCTTTTCACGCTCTGCTGGAGGAGTAAATTCAGCTGCAGGCTGGTGGAGGGGTTACCGCGGCGATAACGCGGCGGGAGCTTCGGCACCCGTCCCCCCCCCCCACCCCCCTCGCCCGACTCCGCCCCCCCCACGCCCCCCAGCTCCCTCTCTCTTATGCAGTACCCAGAGCACACTTCTTCAGGTAAAGGGCATCGGAATTCTAAATAAGGAGCTTCGGAGACATTTTAACAGAGCAGACATTTTTTTACATTTTATATTTAAGTTTTGTAGAAAAAAAAAGACAGGATTCATTTTGACTAACAGATGAGTTAATCCCGAGGAAAGAGTTTCACATTTAAAAGCGAAAGACATTTAAAGCACACACGCACACGCACACACACACACAATTAGCCACGCACGCACACACACACATACAGCTACTTCCTGTTAGAGCAGGATACGGTGAGCTCCATAATGATTGGGACAAAGACATACAGTATTTTGCACTGAAATGCAGGGGGACTATGCATGAACAGTGATGTAATTGCCACCAAAATGTGAAACCAAAGTGTACAAAAACATCCTTTAATAAAAGCTGAGAATGTGCGCTTGAATCGTTTGATAACAAATCTAAACTTGTGGAGAACAGACCCAAATCAAGACAAAAAAAATGTCTTCCTTCCAAAACATTATGGACCTGATTGTATTTAGCCCGTTTCAACAGTCTGGAGAGCCGGCAAATGCCTCCGGTCTGTGCCCGACAGGAAGTGATGCGTACAGACAGGAAGTGATGCGTAAAGACAGAAAATAATGCGAAAGACAGGAAGTGATGCGACAGACTTGAAGTAACATGAGAGACAGGAAGTGATGCAAAAGCAGGAAGTAACATGAGACAGGAAGTGATGCGAGAGACAGGATGTGATGCGAGAGCCCACCTCCCGGCATCGGTCTCCTTGAAGATGCCGTCCTGGCTGGGGCAGAGCTCACAGCTGGGCCTGACGCCGTTCTTGCAGGCGTCGCAGAACCACGGCTCCGTGGAGTTCTCCGACGCCGAGCTCATGATGGAGTCGCTCTCGCCGTCCACGCCGTAGCAGCCTGCAACGCAGCGAGCGGCCCGGTGAGGTCCCGTATCTCACGCCGTTAAACCCACGCGTCCCACGCGTGACCGCTTAAAATCACGCGTCTGATGTGTACGCATCATCTGTGACCTGCTGGCACCATGCGTGACCTGATAAAATGACGTGTGCGGCCTATTAGATCACAAACAAAACGAGCACGCTCTCTCGCTCTCTGCTGACTGGAACGCCCCCCCTCCAGGCGGTCGGGTGCTGCGGCGGGTTTGGGTTCTCTCACAAACAGAGATCCGACACAAACAGCAGTGTGGAGACTCGGGGACACACACGCAAACAGTCTGCAGACAGGGAGTAGAGGTGCAGACTCTATATTTCAATAATGAACGAACTGGGGAAAATGGGGGCAAACTAAACAGCCTCCTCTCCGTTCTTCTCTCGGTTTCTCCCTCCCTCCCTCACTCCGATTTCAGCAGCCGCCAGTCGAGGCTGAAGCGAAAGGGAGCAGACCAACTGAGGTGAACTCACACCCCCCCCCCAGAAACACCATCCCCCCCCTCACCCATTCCCCAAACACCCACCCCTCCTGCCTTCGTCTCGCTTTAAATCCCCCCCAAACTCCCCTCCCCCCGAAACATCCCCTCCCGCACTCGTCTCATTTTAAATTTCCTCCCCTCACCCACCCCCCACCCCCCATGATAGCAGTGTGCTTAGCGCTGATTGGGTTCGGCGCCGCGGGGCTAACGCGCGGGACTAGCACGCGGGGCTAGCTTGTGGGGCTAGCGGCAGACGGGTTTAACGTGCTTAGCGCTGATTGGGTTCGGCGCCGCGGGGCTAACGCGCGGGGCTAACACGTGGAGCTAGCGGCAGACAGGTTTAACGTGCTTAGCACTGATTGGGTTCGGGGCGCGCAGGGCTAACGCGCGGGACTAGCGCGCGGGGCTAGCGGCGGACAGGTCTAACGTGCTTAGCGGCCCCGCCGCTCCCTTTGAACCGCGATACGCGGCTCAGACCCGCTAAGCCACGGGGGCGGCGGCTAATGTGCGCTAAGCCGCCCGAAAAAAATACTGATGACGGAGGGATAGTTTTATAATCCGCCAAGTGAAGATTATCCCCGGCCCAAAACCGCCAGTTCGCCAGTTTGAGGGAGGGGGGAAGGGGGGGGGGGAACGAGGCTGAACCCAGGGAGGCACTTTTAACAGAACAGGATGTTTAACCGTGATCGGCCCGGCGAACCGCTAGCACAGGAAGTGATGTCACATTGGGACGTGCGGCCATATTGGTACGGCCCAGAAAAATTTATTCCCGGGGGGTCAGATGGCCATAATTTAATGCTTCATGCAAATACGAGTATGATGTCACTCAGAGCAGTGAGCTCCTACCCAACAGCCAATCAAGCACCGGCAGCCTGCAGGCCTCAGCTGCCTAGCAACAGCCCGGCCTGCTACAGGTATTATTCCCCCAAACAATGAAAACATTTTTCTTTTTGAAAAAGCACATTTTTTTATTACCTAGTCCATGTAAGAGATGCACGCTCTATCATAGTTTTTTTACACTTAAAAAAAAAAAAAAAAAAAAAAACTAACGGCAGCCATGGGGTGTATACAGGCAATCTTTCGTTTTTTCTTTGTGTATTTTTTATTTATCATTTGGGAACAGCACATTTCTTTATGTCCAACTCCATGTGATGTTTCACAAAGGCTCTCGAAGTTCCAGTGCCTGCCAAGCTTCAGGATCAGTTTCCCAGGGCCCATGTCCCAAACGCTGATCCACTACGAGATAAAAGATAAAAGGGCAAACCTGATCCTCCACTGGCGATTTAACCCTAAGACCACCGGGTTTTTGGAATGTTTTTTGCCCCCCAACATTCCAAGTCAGAGTTCTAGAACTCCACTGCTTTTCGAATCACTAGTAGCGATCGTGGCATCAGCATCAGGGGCTCCGACCCGCCCTACAGGACATCACACAGACAGAGGCCCTCTAAACACCTCCTTTCAGCCGCAACAACCGCGAGACGTGCGCCCTGCACACCGCGTCGAAAGCTCAAAAAAAAAATACTCTAAAGGCTCTATTTAGAGGAATAAAATGGCGACCGGCGGGAAGTCCCCAGGGCCGAGCGCTCAACACAGCGCTGGGTGAGAACGGAGGGGGAAGAAAAAAAGGGCGTCTCCAGCATCGATCACAGACGGAAAACACGTGCCCTAGGAGGAATCAGATAAACGCGGTTCTTGAAAGAGAGTGAGTAAAAAAGAAAAGAAAAGAAAGAAAAAAAGCCTCACGTTCTCCGTACGACAGTAATCTATATTTAGTTGAGGAAGGAGCAGGGCCCATTGATCTCATTCACCACCTGTCCGGAGACGTTGCGCGGATTAGCCGGTGTAAGATGGATGGCCGCAGATAACTTCTATTCAATTCTCTCTCTCTCTCTTTCCTCCCCCCTGCACGAGCGGCGGAGTTTTCAGCTGAAGATGAAGCGGGGATGCGGTTCATCGCCCACCGCGCTGACAAGCTCAGGCGCGGTCGCCATTTTTCACATCGCCGAGGCAACCGAACTTGACAGCGGTCGGACACCCCCACCCCCTCGCCCCCCCGCCCCCATTCCAGAGGGACTCCGGGGCAATTAGGGGCGGTTTAACGAAGAGACCGCGCGCAAGCGAGAAGAATGGGGGGCGGAGTCTCAAATGGCAGAGGGAGGCGGAGTCTCAAACGGCAGAGGCGGAGCTTCAAACAACGGCAGGAGGCGGAGCCTCAAACGCCAGCGCTAAAGCTAGGGAGCTGTCTCTCCCTCTTAAACCACCAGCCCAGGGTCAGAAATCCGCCAATAACAATAATCCACAAACAGCCACCGGCTTATTTTCCTCCTCGTTTCCTTCACAACCAAACAACTACTTTCAAGTTTATTTTTTTTCTTAAATAAATGGCCCGTTCTTGAAAAAGAAAGAAAATGCGGATTCAAAAATGGAACCAATTTATGGCGCCTCTTCTCTCTCCCCCTCTTCCTCAAAAGCCAACACTCCTCTCCTCCATGGGACATTAATTTACAGCTTATACACTCATTTCTGACATAACCTGAGTTTAAGAGGGTAAAATAACCCTCAGCAGACTTGTAATGTCTAATTAAGGAGAATTAACAGCTCACACCCGCAGTTGTGTTTGTAAGTAAAAACCAACCTCACCCCTACCCGTTTCAGAACCAGTGCTCGACACCCCCCCCCCCCCCGTATACACTCAACGCATCCAACCAAACGCTAACCGCGAGTTTAATTTCCTCTAAGGACCATCCCTGCTGTCTTACAATTATCCTTAAAAAAGGTTTTTCCACTCCATGGGTTACTTTGTTTGGGGAGGAGGGGGGGATAGACATCCGATGCCCCCCCCAATCTGATGGAATATTCCTCACTTTAATGCACTTTACGGGCGTGCGACGGTGAGATCTGAGAGAGGGGCTAAGACCGTTAGCGCACCATGTGTCCACTTAAATTTCACTCTGGCGGAAATGTCATTCCACACCCCGTTTAGGTGAAGAAATTAAACACGTTTTAAAACAAAAAAAAAGGCAGGGAATGACCGCTCCACAGAGGAGACTTCACTGGGAAGTCGATGCCTGCAGCATGCTAATCGCTGTGCGGCAATCTTTCAAAGTTATTTCTGTTTCGAAATGAGCTTTAAACATCAACGATGGCCCTAAAGCTGAAACCATAAACTTGTGTAATTGGAACAATTAAATTTTAGAACTGCAAACAAATAAACGCACTGCCCCCAAACGGTACGCAATTAATTAAAACTACTGTGCCAAGCGAAAAGCTCGTTAGCGCCCGTTAGCGCCCGTTAGAGCTCGCAACGCGGTCCGCATCTACGGCCCTCACTACGGCCTCCTCGCGGCACAGAGAGAGGCGGAGCCTGTAACCATGGCAGCCAAGTATGAGGTCCTCCCGCTGTGAACTGCCATCTTTTCCTTTCCAGATTCAAAAAAAAAAAAAAAAAAAAAAAAAAAAACGCTAAATCTCAACCGCAAAACAGCCAAATCATCTTCCTGTAATGTGGACTTGTTTGTAAAATGTTTGTGCAAACTTTCTGAGGCAGGGCAGACAAAAACAAAGACAAAAAGAGAGGGAGGGAGAGAGAGAGAGAGAGAGAGAGAGGGAGGGAGAAAGAGAGTACAATAATAATCTGCAATTATTCCATTTCCCTTATTCTAACTTTCTCTTGCCTAGTGGCAAACCATAGCCAATCCCATCTGTCGGTCCAAATGGTCAGTCGGGCAGGAAGTCAGTAAATCAGTCAGCCGCTCGCAACGCTGCTCCTTCAAATCAAATCGAGAGAGAAAAAATGGCTTCTACTGTAACCGTGGTGACACAGACAGGAGGCCATATCCCCTGCAAGCACCTGCCAGAGGATCAGCCAGGTGTTCAAACACGCTCACTTCAGTCTGCACTTTCAGTAATTAGAGAATAAATCTTTATGGCAGATATAAAAAAGTGTCGCCGGTCTTTAAATACTCTTTTTGGTATTTGTTAGAATCTTTGTGTTGTTTTGTTTTTTCCCCTCTAGAGATGGACAGAGGACAGAGGGGAAGAGAACAGTGTGCTGGTGACAGGATGTCTGCTGAGACCGCCGGCCTCTACTGAGCAGAAGGCCCAGAGCAGGGGGCTCGAGTGGCCACTGTGCCCCAGGGAGGTGACCCCTCAGAGGGGACAGGGAGAAATTTAGAGCCTGGCTTCGGGCCCAGCGGCGGACAATCTGCCACCCCTCCGGCGCCGGCGCCTGGCGATGTCCCCCCTGACTTCCCGCGCGTGGCGGGGGACCGGGCCGCGGGCCGAGCGGGTCTCCGACCTCGGGCCAAAGCGAGGCGGCGAAACGCGGGCTCTCAGGGTGAGCCCGGGTGGGGGGGGGGGGGGTCAGAACCCCGCATTTCAAATCTGTTCCCGATCGCGGAGCCAGCGGACCTACGGCACGGAGAAACGGCAGGAGGCCCAGATAAACCCCGCCCCCCCCCCAAAACGACTGACAGGCACAAGGTTATGTCACCATCTGGAGCGGCTCGCTCGTCAGACCCCGCCCCCATCCGGCCCGTCACCACGGTAACGGATCTGTGTCCCGCAGAGCACGTGCTTGTTCACCCCCCCCCCCAACCGACACCCCCACAGACCTCAAACGCTTCAGTGCTACTGTAGTCCTGACTCAAACACTGGTGCCCTCCTGTTCGGGGGGGGGGTCAGTATTATAGGGTCACATGACCGTCTGTGACACTAAACCTGCCTGTCTTCCTCCCCATCCCCAAACTGCCCAAGCCCCACCCACACCACAGCTGGGGCAGGTGCACCTAGCAGTGGGGAGGCACAGCAGACCAGCTGTCCATTCAGCTGGGGGCGGGGGGGGGGGGGGCATTGGCACAGAAACACAGCCCACTTCCTGTAGCACCACTTCCTGTAGACAGATGGAGAAATGATATCAGTCTTTCTTTTCCTCACTCTCTCTCTTTAACCCTCTCTTTCTTGCTCTTTTTCATTCCCTTCACACTCCCTCGCTCTCCTTCTCCCTCCCACCATCTCCCCCCCCCCGCTCATTCTCTCTCTCTCTCCCTCCTCTCGGATGTGGCAGACAGGGAGGCTCGTTGTTGTCCTTCCGGCTGACAGATTTGTGAAACCCTGATAAGACAGGGCCCCCCCCCCCCCCGCCCCACCCTCCAGCTCCTCCGCGGGATGGGATATGGGGGGGGGGGGGTAAAAGGAGGATCGGGGGGGCTGAGGCGCAATACAGCCTCACAGTGGGGGGGGGGTGCTTACCGCACGCTCGTGATTTACGACTCCTCTCATGCTCTATCTCTCTCTCTCTCTCTCTCTCTCTCACTGTCTCTGTCCTCTTCAGGCTCGTCTCTCTCTCTCTCTCTCTTGCTCACTGGTTCTGTCCACGTGTGTGTGTGTGTGTGTGTGTGTGTGTGTGTGTGTGTGTGTGTGAGAGAGCGTGTGAGAGAGAGAGAGAGTGCGTGTGTGTGTGTTTCTGTCTGTGCCGGTGTGCATATGTGTCTCTGCTCATTTGTGAGCTTGTTTTTCTGTGAGTAAGCATACGTTTAAAATGATAGAACATTAGAGGAACATTTAAAAAAGAAGCACGTTAAGGTTTAGGCGAATGAGTAGGTCTACATTAAGGCAACATTAAAACCGTGTTGGGGGAACGTTAGGGGAACGTTGGGGGAACGTCGGGGGAACGTTAGGGGAACGTCGCGGCTCACCCTCGTGCACGGTGACGCCGCAGTTGTCGCACTGGATGATCTCGTCCGCGTCCTCGCTGTTGTCCCCCAGGCACACGCAGCAGATCAGGATGTGCTCCATCCTCTGCGAGCCCCAGGCCTGCGCTCGGTCCGGCAGCAGGGAATCCTGGGTAAAAGGGGGGGTGGGAAAAAAACAGGGAGTCGCTCAACATGGCGCCCCGCGAACCCCCCGGGTTGCCAGGGCGGGAAAAGTCCGCCTCTTCAGCTTCCCAGCAGCGCGCGCTAATCTGAATATCGCCTTTGTTTGTTTTATTTCCCAGGATTCTCGGATTCCCAGGCTAAGTGGATTGGCTAAAATCCCCCCGCAGAGCCGCATCCGCTTACGCTCCGATCGCAGGAACTGATACCGCCAAATCTGCGCACGGAGCTTCACGTCCGGAGAAACTCTGAGATTTAAATCCAAATGGAAATCAAAATGTTGCTCTGCGTTTTTGTTTTTTTTCGTTTTCAGTTTTTTAATTACTTTGCTATTCTTTTTTTTTTAGCGAAAAGAACAAGAGACAATTAATTTACAATAATATCATGGAAATGAAAAACAAATGCTGATTACACACTCACACTCTCTCTCTCACAAACACTCACACACACCGAGACACTCACACACACAGGCAGTCAGAGACAGTCACACACACATTACATTACAGGCATTTAGCAGACGCTCTTATCCAGAGCGGCTTACATTGTATCCAATTATACAGCAAGACATATACTGGAGCAATGCAGGTTAAGTACCTTGCTCAAGGGTACAGTGGCAGTGTCCTACAGGGGAATCGAACCTGCAACCTTCAGGTTACAAGACCAACTCCTTATCCATTATACTACACTGCCGCCCATCACACTCACACACACACACCCACACACTCTCTCTCTCTCTCTCTCTCTCTCTCTCTCTCTCTCTCTCTCTCTCTCTCTCTCTCTCTCTCTCTCTCTCTCTCTCTCTCTCTCTCTCTCTCTCTCTCTCTCTCTCTATGACAGTGCTAATTTAAGCGGTGACCCCTCCTACCTCGTTGCCCTTGCCCTGGGACAGGCTCAGGCTGTCATTGGTCAGCTCGTCGTCGTAGGCGCCCACGCCCTTGGCCTTGCGCTTCTGCTTCTTCTCCTCCTTCTCGCTGCCGCTGCTGCTGTCCTCCTCCCCCTCCGCCTCGTGGTCCTCGTCCTCTTCCTCGCTGCCCTCCTCGCCTTCCTCGTCGTCCTCCTCCTCCTCCTCGTCCTCCCCGTCCCCCCCGCCCTCGCCGCCGGCCCCCCCGCCCTTCTGCCCCCCCCCGCGCCGGCTCTTCTTGCCGGGGGCGGGGCGCCAGTCGTTGTCGTCCTCGCTGTCGTAGTCATCGATGTCGTTCAGCTCCTCCATGGTGGCGAAGTCCAGCGCCGGGCGGTTCCGCCGAAGGTTCCACTTCCTGGGCTCGCCGGCGCCCCCTTCCTCCGAGGCCCCGCCCCCGACTCCGCCCCCAGCCCCGCCCCCGCCGCTCGACTGCGCCGCCGCCTTCTCGCCCCGCCTCCTGCCCCTGGAGGACACGCCCCCTTCCTCCTTCCCGCCGCCGTCCGGCGACTCCTTCCCCTTCCCATCCCCCACCTCCGCCTCGTCCACCGCCGCGCTTTCCGGGGTCACCTCCTTGCTCCCCTCGTTCCCCCGCTCTTCCTCCTCCTCCGCCTGCACCTCCGCCGACACCTCTTCCTCCTCCTCCACCTCCTCCTCGTCGCCCGATCCCCCGGCGTCCGAGTCGTTCTCCGAGCCGCCGCCGCTCTCCTTCGACCCGTCCTCGTCGCTCCCGTTCCCGCTGCCCTCCGACCCTGCCGGAACGGGACGGGAACGTCACCAACAGACTCCGGTCCCGGAGCGCCGATCCACGGCTGGTTTTCACTCCAACCGGTCACCTCAGCTTTAGTTCTCCGACAGCTCTACAGACTGAACTGGTTTACTCCTGTACTTGAGCTCAGTGAAATCTTTAAACTTTCCAGCCTGTGGCTGTAGCTGCTGCCTAAACAAACATCAGACCTGGATATGACTGAGCTAATTAAATAATTAAGAGCAGTTGGCACGTTAAGTTGGCACGAATCCCGAAATGGATCGGCCCTTGTTGTGCACCTCAGACCCCACACACTCATCAGATAACTCTGCTCCAGTGCTCCTCCTGTCCTCTGCTTCCAGCTACACCCGGCTCTGCTCCTACATCACAGCACAGAATGCCCCCCCCCCGTCTGTGGAAATCCGGGCTCATATTCGGGGTCATTTCTCACCACTGTCTCTGAGGTAAAAGGGCTCAGGCCCACGAGGATGGGTTTATCGCTTTATTATCTTTGCGTGAGGGTGATCTTTGGCGGCGGTCGTCGGCGGTTACCTGAGGCGTCCTCCACCTCGAAGTCGCTGTCGTCGGAGCTGTCGTAGTCCAGGGCCTCCAGGAGGGAGGCGGCCAGGGGTTTCACCTGCCGCCGTTTCGACCCACGATCCACTGGGAGGGCGCAAGAGGAAGAAGAAGAAGAGGAAGATATATTTTATTGAACCCCGTGGGGTAATTTGTCCACAACAACCATCATATCCACTGTCATCATCATCCCCACGACCACCATCATAACCACCATCATCATCATCATCATCATCACCACCACACCCACGAGCGGCATCATAACCAACGTCATCATCATCATCATCACTACCACCACCATGAACGCCATCATAACCAACGTCATCATGACATATGATTACCACCACCGGGATCATAACCAACATCATTATCATGATCATCACTGCTACAACCATTATATCCAATCATTATGATCTTCACTACTACCACCATTGTAATCAACAATGTTCATCAAGAAAATCACCACGACAACCAACGTCATCAAGATCATCCCCACTTGTGCCACAACCACAATCAACAACTTCTTCACCTTCATTGTCATCAAATCCTTCATCTTCCTCGCTACCATCATCCCCTTCATTAATGTCATCATCACTATAATCTTCATCGCTACTATAAATATCCCCGTACAGGAGGTCTGCTCCTGTGTCTGGTCTGCAGTGAGCTCAACCTGACCCGTGATTGACCCCAGTCATCAGCGTTTTACCGCCATTACCCATCTCTGGCTCCGTCAGCTGCTCAGGGTGCTAGCCTGCGCTACCGTGAGCTACGTGTTACCAGACACTCTCTCCAGAAACTTCTAAACTCATCTGCTGTCATCACAGGCACTCTCGTCAAATCAAAGCAGGTAGAGAGAAGCCCGATATTTTCCAGCTGCACACACACCTGTCTTTTCCCCTTTAAATAGACAACGTTTGTCAACAGCTCAAGACAACACCGGGATAGAACGCAAAACAAGACACGGGCTCACGTTCATCTACACAGTTTGAATAATCGCAGGATCACATCAGAAAGCAGAAAGAATTAAATCAATACGGTTTAAAGCTTTGCAATGGAGCCAGAGACAGTGGCGTTTTTTAAGGACACAAATCAAAAGGGGAGCAGAGATTTCTGTCTCAATTTGTGGAAGTGGACTACGGGACCTGTGACACTGTCCCAGTATTTAGCACAGTCACGTATTGAGCCCGCTAATATTCCGGGTGGCGGTCCTGAATTGCCCAGAACCTGAGGACAGCTCACACAGTGCATCGCCAAACTTTCAAAATAAGACACCAACTTTACCAAAATCAGAAGCCTTTTTATTTTAAGTGGAAAGGCCTGCTCTCCCACAAGCCTAAAACACAAAACAGACCCTGAAGAAGCACTGAAAGAGCCTTGCATAAGGATTGCTACACTTTGTGTTCTATAACGTATAATAGGCTTCCTAGTGAAAACAAGGTCTCCGCGAAACTGCCCAAACCCCAAATTGTGTTTTATAGAACTCAACAGGACACACACAGCTCAGTTCAGTTACCAGCTGATCCCGTATCAAACTGAATGACTATGTCCTTGAATGTCACTTCCAGACTGTTTTTTGCAGACACTTTTTTGATTTCCTTTTTCCATAATAACAGGCCTACCAATCTTATAATCGCGTGCAAGAAAACCCAAAACGGCGATCTACTTGTATTCGCTCCTTAAAATAAACACCGTGTCGCATTGCGGTTAGATTACGCTTAGTTCACACCTGCATCACGCACCTTTGTAAACCGCATCTGAGACGATAAACCGCGGAGGAAATTGTTTGTTTACAAACTAATTGTTCTTAAGTAAAATAGTAATAAAATCTGCCGAGGTATCCACACAAATATTTCATGAATGTTGGGCGCTTCACTAATGATTTAGTAAATTTTGGACGCATTTTGCATCGAACGCCAAATTGTACACGCCCGTTCACCGCTTGACAAAGGGCCGACGCTACACAGCGAGCATAAACTGAGTCCACTGTTGAGATTGTGTACGTTTGAGCCACATTTCAGTAGTAAAACACCCTAGATTAATCCGATTCTATCGAGCCAACTTAAATTGAGAAGGGCAAACGTGTGCAAACGATGAACGGCGACGTGCCTTTTGCTATAATAATGAAAAGCCCTCGACACTTATCAACGACATTGTGCCGCTGAAGTTAGCTAGTTATCTATCTGTATTGGTAATATAACAAACTGGCTAACGCTTATGTAGAAGCGATTCTATCCGCATCCACGATGCATAACTCAGCTGGACTACCGTTCATATAACGCTGCAGAATGAGCAAGCTAGCTCACTTATTAGAAGCTAGCTTCCCCCATAAACACTGTGACAACAAAACAAGACGTTTGAATGCATGCTTGTTGTTTGTAGCTAAACATCCGTGATTGCCTATGTTTTAACATATTCTGAAACCGTAGCATGTCACCAAACGTACGACTACCCATTGATCACAAGTCACGTTATCTGGCTAAGCTAGTCAATGCAGAACCCAGGCCAAACTAGCCAGCTAGCCACCAACGGCAATAATAGTCAGCTTGCAATAATGTTATTTCGCGTCCAATCGAGGCACATAACCGGAGTTCTATTTCTACAATAGGATACTTCGTGGTCTTCAAAAACAGAAACGATTATGGAATAAGTTTCACTCACTCTTTCGGGTTTCACGTTTTTAACCGGGATGAACAATGGCACAATGGACGCCCCATCCAATATGTTTATGTGTAGACGTAGCGCGCACGTAGTCGTGACGTTCTAGGAAGGGTTGAAGTGGAAACCATGGCAGCGAAGTGGGCATCCTCCGCTTTACCGCGGGATTGAAATGTAGCCTACATGTGGGCGTGGGTGTCGCAAAAATGTTTTGTGAATATGATTCACCAAATCTCCTGCCAGACTCACTTATCAGTTAAAAACACGTTAAACTCGGCGATTTAATGGGCTTGAAATTCAGAGCGCTACAGTTTTTTTTTCTTTCATATTTAGCCTACCAATGTTATTTAACTTTCATCTAAGGTACATTGTTAACTGACGACATCAACAATGTTCGCAGAAATTCATGCTTTTAAACTGCATTATCACCATTGATTTTTTGCATAATGTTTTAGAATTCAAACTGCAGCTATGTGTGCCTGATTATAAGCCTATTGATTAAGAATGCGATGGTAGAAATAACGATGTCTTTCTTGCGCAGGCAGTGGGTGTATGGGCCACGTTTTGCGAATTTTTCTTATGCATCATATTTCAATTTAGTTTGGCACAATCAACAACATTCGTCATGCAACTAATGAGTGTGATTCTAACGGCACAGGAAAATGTCCAGTGTTAATTCCACTCTTAAAAGAATACAGTAACGAGTCCAGTAGGGAGGGGCCGTATGTAGCCAACTCTGAAAGAGTCGATTTTACACTAAGCATTTTACTCTGTGGCAGTAAATTGTGTGGGAGGGGACAACAAACAGGAAATGTTCTTGTGTATTTTTATTTATTTAATTAGAATTTTTAGAGGGAAGGGAAACTAACATCCATCCATTATCGATACCCGCTTATCCTGAGCAGGGTTGCGCGCTATCCCAGCATGCACTGGGCGAGATGCAGGAATACACGCTGCACAGGCCGCCAATCTATCGCAGGGCACACACACCATTCACTCACATACTCATACCTACGGGCAATTTAGAGTCTCCAAACAGCCTAACCTGCGTGTCTTTGGAATGTGGGAGGAAACCGGAGTACCCAGTGGAAACCCACGCGGACACGGGGGGAGAACATGCAAACTCCACAGAGAGGCTCTCGGCAGGGATTCGAACCTGCAACCTCCTTGCTGTGAGAGGACACTGTCCCTCGGGCTGAGAACCCATGTTCTGTACATACTGTACATGTTAGGGCCAAGTATGAAACTCACATGCTGTCCTTATTGGAATCTGTCAAGAGGAACAGTACGTCAAAATTATACTATTGGCCTATAGAGTATTTATCTACTGTGTATATAAGCATCTATAAGTACACAGTGTGTACCATACAGGGAAAACACGGGGTGGCCGTGTAACATAATGGGTAAGGAACTGGGCTTGTAACCTCATAAGGTCATACGTTCGATTCCCAGGATGGACACTGCTGTTGTACCCTTGAGCAAGGCACTTAACCAGCATTGCTTCAGTATATATCCAGCTTTATAAATGGATGCAGTGTAAATGCTGTGTAAAGGCTGTGTGAATCGCTCTGGATAAGAGCGTCTGTTAAATGCCTGTAATGTAATGTTCTGTATCACCATTAGGAATAAAAGATCTCGGATTACCCCTTATTACCCAAACACACAATCTGTGTTTTAAGACCTGTGTGTGTGTGTTTGTGTTCACATATATGAAGATGAATGCACCTTATAAATTTCAAAATGAAAAAAATTGTAAATATATTTCTGTATGTATGCATTTAATAAACTTCTAGGGTAAAGTGCTACCATTTTTATGATGTAATAAAAAATAATGCTTCAATTCAGACTAACAGGAGGATGGATTGGGTTTTCGATGCATCTCCTGAGTCAGTCAAACGCAGCTGAATGTTTTACGAGGTTGTTATATTGTGATGTGCACGCGCAGGTGTGCAGGGAACGGCAGGCTTGTGTTTTCATTTGTTTTTCTGCGGGGAGGTTTTTGTTTCCGTTGTCCTCCACTGACTTTGGGCAGTTTGGCAAACAGGCGATGATTAATATAAACGAGCGCAGATTGATCCTGATACCCACCGGTGGGGGGGCGGGATGGGGGGGCTGAGGGGGGGGGGGGGTAGGGAAGACTGATGAGCCGGCCGAGAGAGAGAGATGATCACGATTGTCCTCGCCGCTCGATGACGAATGGCACTGTACTCCAGAGCCGCGGAGTCTTTATCGCGTCCGCATCGAAAAGCCCGCCCCCCCCCCCCCTCCACTGCCCCCCTCCCCCCCGCCCGCCAACCCCCCCCGCACACGCGGACATTACTACCAAACGGCGTAAGGTTCCTCCGACTGTTATTGTTTCCACGGTTACGTCACAGCGTGAGGCTGCATGAGGGGAAGGGGGGGGGGTGGTTGAAGGTCATTTCCACCGGGCTACCCCGACGGTCAAGGTCGACACGGGGCAAACGCGACGGTGAACGGCGACGGCGTTTGGCGGGAAAGCGCTAGCGTGCGTATCGCGGTCACGCTCGGCCTGAATATCGCTGTGTGCAAAGATCGGCTGATCCGGCCTGGCAGAAAGTTCTGGAAGGAGACCCCCACGTGCGCGTGAGTCCTCCGTGCCGAACAGAACGCGACGACGCCGCTGCCGCACAGGAAGCTGGCCAGTTCAGTGTCACGTGATCAGATCTCTTAAAACCAGGATGTCTCAAACTGTCCCTTAATTAGACATTAAACACGTCTAATTAGGAACAATTAACAGCTCGTTAAAATCCAGGGGCTGCAATTAGGGCAGGAACGGGAAAGCCGCATGCATACAGCAGACGTTTGGGATATCGCTGGACAAAGCGGGAACATCAGGAAAATCGCGTGGGAATTCTTTTCGGTTTTCCTTTTTTGGGGAGCGGAACGCTGATAGAGGGCCTCTGAATAAGAGAGATGTACCTTGAATTTTCCGAAGATGATCACATTATATATTTTTTCGATTTGAAGGGTTGGGAGACGGCAGCAATGAACAGCTCTGATCTGAATGCCTGTGGCTGGAGTCGGTAGCCGCGGAATAAGTGCCTTGGCTCTTCTGCACTGTATTTACCGCGGTAATTGTGTTTACCTTGACACCGTGCTGCTTAAAATTGATTTTGGCCGGCACCAGAGATCCGTGCTGCGACGTAAATCCAGTTTGTTAACCGCGTCCCTCAACAAACCTCGTCCCTCGCCCGCTGCAGATCGCCTGGGTTAATTGCACCGTAATTAAAATTTCAAAGATTTATTTATTTATTTTTTTATTAAGCCAGGTTGACCGTCGAGGCACTCAGCACCACGGCAACCGCGGGTAGCCCGGGTTTTAACCCTTTCCTGGGAACCTTTTTTCACTCCGGAAAACACCGTGTGGGTGGTAGAGGGGGAGGAGAGGACACCTGTGTGCGGTCGGAACCAAACCCGACAGGCCGGACCCCAGGTCCGAGAGGAGCCGCAGTCTGCGCTTCTGGAACACAGCCTGCCCAGTTCTGGATTAGGGATACTGGATCATGTGTGCACTCAAAGCGATCTCCAAAAAACGGCCAGAACACAAGGAGGTTCACCTGGTCCACACCTGGGTAACAAAGCTTAGCTCACCTGGAATTCATTTTATCCCTTCACACAAAACTCTAATTCTACTCTATTGAGAGTAGAATTAACACTGAACATTTATTTAATTACGTTGCAAAAAATATAAAAAGAGATGCTAAATCTTTGACTCTGCACATCAGTCATCAGCTAGAGATCTTGTTGAGCTGCCAATTAGTAGAGTCTGAGGTGCCGAATTAGGGTTGAAATGAAAAGCTCCAGGATGGTAGATCTGCAGGAGCAGGGCTGGTTACTCACTAGTTGGGCTGAATGGCCTGTATGATTTCATGTGGCAGCGAATATTTCCGCCTTCCAAACTCCTCACCCTTCCTACCACTCTGAGTGAAATTACATCCAATCAGCATTTAGCAGATGCTCATCCAGTCCATTTGGATAACCGATGGGATATCGCCGTGCCTCGCTCGCGGGGCACGACGAGCAATGCCCCGGCAGGGCATCAAACCCGCAACCTCTCAGCTCCAAATCCGGTTTTCCTAACCATTGCATCGCAGACGAAGCGAAGGCAGGCGCTCGGAGGACACACACACACACTCACACACACACACACACACACACACACACACACACACGCACACACACACACACACTCACACACTCACACACACACACACACACACACACACACACACACACACTCACACACTCACACACTCACACAGGCACACAGGCACACACACACACACACACACACACACACACACTCACACACACACACACACACACACACACTCACACACTCACACACACACACACACACACACACACTCACACACACACACACACACACACCGCTCCGGCGGTTCGGCGGTTCAGCCGGCCGGACGGCGGGATTAATCGCGTGGGAGCCGAGCGCGGCGCCGGGTTTTTAAAGACGCTAGAGCTAAGCGCACCGGACGGCGGTCGCGGTACGAAGCCTCGGTGGGACGGGCGGGAGCGGCCGCGGGCCGGACGTTATTTATGGACCCGCGAGCGGCGCGGGACGGCGACGCTCCCTCTGATCTACGGCCCACGCCGCTCCGCCGCTTTGCATTTAAATTGAAACATTTAGCGGGAGGCGGGAGGCGAGAGGCGGGACGCGGGAGGCGGGAGGCGGGACGCGGGACGCGGGACGCGGGACGCGGGAGGCAGGAAAGCGCGCGCGGTGCTCGCTACCGGCCCGGCTCGTCTCCAGACCCGCCGGAGAAGACTCCGGATCGCAGGCCGAGCGCTCTGAGCCTGGATTTCGCAGGTGGCGGTGGTTGCAGACAGAGCGCGGCTCGGCTCGAAACAGATATTTACATTCATCTCCTCAGAGCTGTACAAACGGAATTAATCCCCCCCCCCCCCAGAGAACGCAGCAGTGTGTCAGTTATGGATAAATCCAGCATGAATCTCCACTGCAAGGCCTTGAAACTCCCTGGGGGGGGGGGGGGGACGCTGGGGGGCTCTGTGCATGTATGCAGGCTTTTGCTCAGGCCAAAGACTCTAGTTTGTCTTCTCTGGATAAGAGCTCCTGCTAAATGCCTCTAATGTAATGTAATGTTTCATTTAACCCTTTAAAGTGAGTGATCACAAATCTGCAATTAGAATGTTCTTAACTGAACCATGGCTAATGTAACAAGCACTGCTGGTAATTGAAAGCGATGGAGTTCCAGAACACTGACACTGAATGGAGTTCATCAACATTCCAAAAAAACCTACTCTTCAAAGTATATGCGACGCATTGCGATGATAATTATTGAATGCTATAACGGTCATGGCCACTGTGTGGTGCATTGCGTTTCTTTTTGTCCTTTTCTTTTTAATTATACCTGATGTGGTAGTAAACAACCACACTGTGGAATTGTTTCTGGAAAAAAAACGTCACCACTGTTATCTATTGGGTGATTGTACGACAGCCAATCGGCACCAAGACCTCGCAGCTCCTAAAACAGATGATCACATGGAAGCTGTATGACCTTGGTGCTGATTGGCTGTCTTATCAACATCTTGTAGCTCACCGCTATGATACTTTTTTTAAATTTATTTTTTTAATGTGAAGCGATACTGAGTTTCAAAGTGCAGCTGCTGGTGGCTACACCCTTGTGCAAATTGGATACAGCTCCTTCTGATGCGGCTTTGAAATTCAAATCCTTGGCCGGTCCACTTTCCAAAAAAAAATTTTTTTAAATCCACCTCGACCACTTTTCGCGCTTCCAGCTTTCGAACGCCGCAAGTGATGTAACGGACCGTCGCGCATTTACTCGCCGTTTGATCGAGTCCCCCCCCCCCACCACCCCCCACAAAATTCCGACCATCGCGATCGCGCTCGACCCCTCGGAAGCGCACCTGGAATACGATTCCGGAATCTCAGCGCTCCGGGAGAATCCCCGAGCCCTCCAGGTGGACGTTAGATTTCCGCCGGTCCGCGCGCTTTGATGTTCCAGCCGCAGTCCACTCCGCCTGCCCCTGCTGAAGAGCCCCCACTGCTCTGGGGGAGAATAGACAGATAGATAGATAAATAAATAAATAAATAGATAAATAGATAAATAAATGAAATAAGTGGGTCTCGCCGCCACGACTCGACAACTTCCTGTTTCCTTTTAAAGTGCGGCGGCGACTGTTTATACAACTCGGGGCGCGCCGAAACCAGAGCGCCCCGTTTCCCTGACGGATGGGCTGTCATATCCCCCCGGCACACCGCGTGTTTCTGGCTTATGGGCGTCGCCCTCGCTCGCCCCCAACTCACTGCCGCTTTCCTCTCCCTTATCGTTTCCTCCCGGGCCCTGCTCCCTCACTCTCTCTCTCTCTCTCTCTCTCACTCTCTCTCTCTCTCTCTCTCTCTCTCTCTCTCTCTCTCTCTCCCTCGCTTCCTCTCTCCCTCGCTCTCTCTCTCTCTCGCTCCCTCTCTCCCTCTCTCGCTCCCTCCCTCTCTCTCTCTCTTTCTCTCGCTCCCTCTCACTCTCTGTATCCCTCTCTCTCTCTTTCTCTTGCTCTCTCTCTGTATCCCCCTCTCTCTATCTCTCTGTATCTATCTCTCTCTTTCTCTCTGTATCCCTCTCTCCCTCTCTCTGTCTCTCTCCCTCGCTGTCTCTCTCTCTCTCTCTGTATCCCTCTCTCTCTCTTTCTCTCTGTATCTCTCTCCCTCTCTCTCTCTCTCCCTCGCTCTCTCTCTCTGTATCCCTCCCTCTCTCTCTCCCTCTCTCTCTCTCCCCGACCCAGACGAGCGTTTGAGAGAGAGGCTGAGCGAGGGAGAGGGAGAGAGAGAGAGACAGAGAGGGAGGCCGAGCGAGGCCCGCCTACCTGCCTCCGCTCAACCGCGCGCCAACAATCATTTTCAAAAAGTGATTAGATCGCAACCGTTTCCTTTTCAACACACCGTACGCATTCCAGCACGTCCCTCGCTGAGAGGAAGTTTTAGGGCTGCCCCCCCCCCCCTCCGTAGACCACTCTGCGCCCCTAGCCAGCGCCGGTCGCTGTGCGGCTCGTGTCTCGCTGTGTAAGAAAGGAGCGCATGCAGCAGCCCAATGGGCACGGAGCAGAGAGAAGAGAGCAGGAAGCTGTGCGGGTCATTAGTGAACATCGCGGTTTGCCATAAGCTCCTAATGCGTTTCCACGGTTACATTACCAATACCAGAAATCACTGCGGGAGCAATGCATGCATAGTGACAGCGGGGGGGGGGGGGTGTGTGTGTGTGTGTGTGTGTGTGTACTGTGTGTGTGTGTGCGTGTGTGTGTGTGTGTGTGTGTGTGCCTACTGTGTGTGTGTGTGCGTGTGTGTGTGTGTGTGTGTGTGTGTGTGTGTGTGTGCGTACTGTGTGTGTGTGTGCGTGTGTGTGTGTGTGTGTGTGTGTGCCTACTGTGTGTGTGTGTGCGTGTGTGTGTGTGTGTGTGTGCCTACTGTGTGTGTGTGTGCGTGTGTGTGTGTGTGTGTGTGTGTGTGTGTGTGCCTACTGTGTGTGTGTGTGCGTGTGTGTACTGTGTGTGTATGTGTGTGTGGGTGTGGGTGCATACTGTGTGTGTGTGTGTGTGTGGGTGCATACTGTGTGTGTGTGTGTGGGTGCGTACTGTGTGTGTATGTGTGTGTGGGTGTGGGTGCATACTGTGTGTGTGTGTGTGGGTGCGTACTGTGTGTGTATGTGTGTGTGGGTGTGGGTGCATACTGTGTGTGTGTGTGTGTGTGTATGTGTGTGTGTGTGTGCTGTACCGAGGTGTCCTCCTATGACCCATCCTTACCTCACAGCTATGCTGTAGTCGGTCTGTAGGGCTGATGTTTCTCCCGTGCATCCTCAACCCAAAAGTCCCGGACAGGTAACCAAGGCGATTAGGGTGAATCCTGTCGTATTTTCACAAGACAGAAAAAAGACACATACATGACATACATTTAATCATCTACTAAGACTGACTTTCAGACATATCTTACCATACACACACCATGCTCTGCAACTACTATTTAAAGTTAGCCAGATGTTTGAGCTCACACATTACCTTTTTCTTTTTTAATGGAGATTTAAAAAAAAAATTAACAACAACGTCACTTTTAGATTTTAAAAATTCTATGTGCGAACAGAGTTCACAGAACAGAGAACATCATTTGTGTCTTTTCAGGTCAAACAAGCTATTTTCTGATACAATTCTGCAAATCCTTTCCACTTAGAGCCCTACCAGGGACGTGAAATATGACGGACTGAAATTCTGAGAAGATTTCTGAGAAGGAATGAAATGAAAGGACAGTCAGCACGTTGGGGACGATGGATCGGACGTTTTAGACCGATTCTCTCTGGGATGGGGGCAGTTTTAACCCAGATGTATGCTCGTGTGCACAATACTCCGGGCTGATCGTCAGGGAAACCTGGCAGGACTGATGGTGCTCTGTGTTTTAGTTTGTTTTTAAAAAAATGCTGCATGCAGTTAAAAAAATAAACATAGAACATACAAGCAAATGGTAGGAATATTTAATGATGAGAAAGGAGCATTAAGGAAGGCTGAGAGAAACACACTGAATGCTGATTGGCTGAAATACGGTAGCTGGGAGGAGCTTATATGTGCTCAGAGGTGTTGGAGACATCCTGGGAGTTTGCTGTCCAGACATACATATTTTCACGTGTGTGAGTGAGTGTGTGTGAGTGTGTGTGTGTGTGTGTGTGTGTGTGTGTGTGTGAGTGAGTGTGTGTGCGTGTGTGTGTGTGAGTGTGTGTATGAGTGTGTGTGTGTGTGTGTGTGCTTATCAGCAGCACGCAGGGTCCCAGCTCTCCGGTTGCCTGTAGCCATGCAGTTAATAAGAAGCCCAGACTTCACCATTTAAAACCCGTCGCCTTCAAATAAGCGCTCAGACCAGCCTGCACCCCCCCCCCCCCCCTCACACAGCCCATTCAGGGCTTTATTCACCTGTGTGTTTATTCCCCCTGCATCCGGGCTGACAGGGCCGCGGGTCTGCCGCGCGATGCTGGTGCCCGTGCGCATGGAAGGTGTAATTGTGTCCTTATCGCCTGCCTCCTCTCCTGGGGGGGCGGGGGGGCAGGAGGGGGGGGGGGGGCTGGCGCTGGGCTCCTCACGGCTGTCCTGCTGGCTGCTGTACTGTGTGAGGGGCTCGGCCTCATGTTTTTACACGCTTAACACACGTTTAATACACGCCTACTACACGCCTCAACACACACCTCACACACACCCCTCACAAGCCTCACACACACCTCACACACCTCCCCTCACACACAGCCCTCACACACCTCCCCTCACACAGCTCCCCTCACACAGCCCTCACACACAGCTCACACCCCCCTCACACAGCCCTCACACACCCCTCACACAGCCCTCACACACAGCTCACACCCCCCTCACACAGCCCTCACACACAGCTCACACCCCCCTCACACAGCCCTCACACACCCCTCACACAGCCCTCACACACACCCCTCATACAGCCCTCACACACACCCCTCATACAGCCCTCACACACCCCTCACAAGCCTCACACACCTCCCCTCACACAGCCCTCACACACACCTCACACACCTCCCCTCACACAGCCATCACACACACCTCACACACCTCCCCTCACACCCCCCTCAAACACACCTCACACCCCCCTCACACACAGCTCACACACCCCTCACACACACCTCACACACCTCACACACACCCCTCACACACACCTCACACACACCTAACACCCACACCTCACACCCCCCTCACACACACCTAACACCCACACCTCACACCCCCCTCACACACACCTAACACCCACACCTCACACAGCCCTCACCTGACCCTTTCTCCATTTGGTTGCATCTGTATTTTCTCAGTCCAGGTACAGGTGTCTTCCCCGGGCAGGTGGCGGCCCACACACAGGTGTCCTGTTGTTCTGAGTCAGTGATTCATATAGGAACCTGTCCAAGGACCCCCTACCTGCCCCCCCCCCCCCCCATCCCCACATGTGCACTCTACACTCAATCCAATCCAATCGAAATTCTCATCTAAATATATTTACCCATCTGCCACCTTTTTTAATCACCTGGACTAGTTTTGTTGTCACCAACGTGTTTTATCTGTAAGCACAGGACATGTGCTTACGACTAAATTCTGTGTTTTCCATTTTCAGCATATTTTTTTAAACATATATTTTGTTAAGAATGTCCATTTTTTAAGCTTTATTCCTGAATTAATTCAAGTTCAGTTTACTTTCAAAATTAATTCACTTTTATTTAACTGCCTTTTCTGCGTTTGGAACACAGTATTGCTGTATAGAGTGCAAAAAGGTGTATTACATATTTATAACTAATCAGCTAATATGTACTAGCGTGTGTATAACCTGAGGTCAGTATATAAACGGATTATAAACTGAGATCACAGATAGTAAAACAGTTATACGTCATGGCCTTCCCTCTTATTTCATAAAGGTTAAATGTTATTCATGAATGTAGTAACATTAAACCAGCTCTAATGGGTACGGTGGAGTTTCACATAGGTGTGAAACAATGCGAAAAGTGCTTCTCCTGCAGTTTGGTGGAAAGTATCCGCGCCGGCGAAGCGGTTTTCCGGGTGCTAATTGCGTTTGTGGATTTCACACCGTTTTTATCGTGTCGCCTTCGGTAATATTTCTCGCGGAACTTTTTCTGCGGGGCAACATCGCCGTGTGTGTGTGTGTGTGTGTGTGTGTGTGTTTACCCGACGCCGGTGTTTGTTCTCTCTCCCTAATTACCTCGTCTCGCAATCTGGGCTCGCAGTGGGCGGGCCCTCCGTCGCCGCTCGGCTACGGGACGCGTCGTTAGGCGCCTACGCGCCATTAGCTTCGTTCGAATCGTTTTCGTTCGTCCCGAAGCCGGGCGGCCGCTGCGTTTTTAAAATTTATTTATTCGTCGAAATCCGTCGGCGTTTCCGGACGTGGATGTCTTTCGGTTTTTTTGCCGGAGCCTATCCCCGGTTAAAAGGCTCGCGGGGAGACTCCGCGCCATCGGGTTTCGGCCGTTAATCTGAGGGAAGACAGTTTAGACGACGCCCCAAACATCGATCGAGCGAAATTGAGCCGCTTCAGCGTCGCGCGATTCGCCCGCGCCACGCGGAGGCAATCAGCCGCCTCTGGCAGGCGCGGCGCGCTCAAATTAAAAGCGCTGCCCGCCACTCGCTCGTCAATAAAGACGACAAACGAAATTAATTGAATCCCGCGTATGAAGCTGTACCTCACGTGTACGCCGGGACGATAAATTGAAAGATACGATCGCACGACTGCCTCAGCTGCGCGGGGCTCCAGCGGGCTGAAGCTTAGCCGCTGATTAAATAGCTGCTAACGGGGGTCTTAAAGGGACCCTTCCCCCGTTTTTTTGGCGGGAAAAAAAAAAAGCTGTGACCAGCAAGTGTTGGTGAGATGTGTTGTAGGCATCACAGGGCAGCATTCCTGCTGGTGCTCACTTTGTATGTTTGAGAGAGAGAGAGAGAGAGAGAGAGATGGAGAGAAAGCAGAGAGAGACAGAGAGAGTTCATATGTGTGTGTGTGCGTGTGCGTGTGCATGTATATGTGCACGTCTGTGTGTGCGTTCACGCATGTGTGCGTGTGTGTACATGTGTGTGTTTGTGTGTGTGTGCTTGTGTGTGTTCATGCATGCATGTGTGCATGTGTGCATGTGTATAAGTGAGTGTGAGCATGTGTGTGTGTGTGTGTTTGTGTGGCCAGTACATAGACCTCATTCACCAGCTAGAGCATGGCTACCCAGCCCTGTTCCTGCTGATCTACTGTCCTGTAGGTTTTCATTTCAACCCCAATTTGACACACCTGACTGTACTAATTAGCAGCTCAACAATGATCTCTAGCTGTTGAACGAGGTGTGCTTTGATAGGGTTGAAATGAAAACCTACAGGACGGTAGATCTGCAGGAACAGGGTTGGTTACCACTGCAGTGGAGTATACTTCCTGGTCCACTGGCATAGACTAAGAAAGTCACCGCCTCACTGTTGGGAGTTGTAGTACCCCTATCTGTCTGAAGAGGGCAGCACATACACTGACAAACAGAACTCGAGGGCAAACAGCTAGCATTGAATAAACACATGAACACATACGTATATGCACACCAATACACACACACACGAACACACGGTCACACACACACAGACACACGAACACACAGTCACACACACACACCCACACACAAGAACATTTGCTCATACACACAAAATGTCCGGAAGAGCACAAAAAGTCTTAACAACTGTCCAATAGTCCACTTCACATGTGGCGAGGCCCTGTAGGGTGGATAACACACGCTACTGAGTCACGGTCATGTCATGTGACTGTTTACTGCAGTGCAGTCCAATGACACACAGTAATACAGTGACTGATTACAAACATAAATAATGAACTGCGCAGCTCAGCTAGGGAAACTGCAGAGTGACTGCGCAGCTCGGCTGGGGGTCTGCAGAGTGACTGCGCAGCTCGGCTGGGGGTCTGCGCATATTTCAGAAGCTGCAGGGGTGACTCAGACACTCGTTTACCAGCAGGCGTTCCACCCTGGGCTGGAAAGAGAAAAAAGCAGAAAAAAGGCTGATAAAAAGCATTTATAAGAACAAATAAACAACAAGATGTCCGCCGGCAGAAATAGATTTTACTTTGGGGCAGTTTTTGCGCAGTTACTCGGGACTTCTGAAGCCAAATAAGGCAAATAAATGAACGCAACAGGCTGAGGAACAGTAGGCTGGGCACCGTCCCCGAAAAACCTCCCTTCAAACTCTGTGCGAGCCCCGATCGCTCGCTGAGATTTACACGCCGCGGTGCGGCCAGGCCTCAGCGTGTATCAGTCACGGCTGTTTAACCGGTCTGCGCCGGACAGAACCGAACGCTGGAGGCATCCCTCTGACAGAGAGGGTCCTTATCGCACGCCGAAAATGGCTACGTAGCAGGGGGTCATATGTTACTATAATCAAGGTAGGGGTGCACTTAAGAATGACACAATCGTTTTTTAAACAATGCTAACATGCTAACAGTGCCAGCCTCTGACTGGCAAACTAACGTTGGAGGAATAGATGCCATAGAGTTGGATGCTGAAACACTTAAAGTGAAGGGTCTTGCCCTAAGGTACCACGACAGTGCAACTGCTGTGGGATTCAAACCTGCAATCTTCATTTACAAAACCCTGTTTAGTCAGCTGTAGATTCACATTGAGGACCAGGGTGTAAACATCACTATGAGTCTGATTCAGGTTCATATTGAGTCTGATTCAGATTCACACTGAGGCTCAGTCAGGGTATGACCTCCACTATGAGTTTGATTCAGATTCACACTGAGTCTGACACAGATTCAGACTGAGTACCAGGGTGTATGCTCCAATATGAGTCTGATTCAGATTCACACTGAGGCTCAGTCAGGGTATAACCTCCATGATGAGTTTGATTCAGATTCACACTGCACCCAAAGTCTGATCCATGATGGAGGGTCTCATGGCGTAGCTGACCACATGGTCATTCCAAGCTGCGATGTCGGTGGTTCAGATCTCTCTCTCGCTCCCCCGTCTTCCTGCCTCTCAACACTGTGCTGTCCAGTAAAGCTGAAAAATCCCTATACACACACACACACACACACACACACACACACACATAAAGTGATCCATAATATTCGCCCCGCCCGCTCCTGCTACGCTTCGCACGTCCCCCGTCGGCTCCATAAAGTGGCAGATTAATCTGTGTGAACTGCGCCGTTGACACCGAATCGTTGCCGCGACCCGCGCGCGCGGTTGCTAAGTACCCGATCCCCGCGGAATTTTAGTGCTGAAACAAGCAAACCAGCCGGCGCCGCGGAAACGGAGTGGTTCTCTCTCCCCCCGCCACCCCTCGCCCCCCCGCCACTCAAGCGCATCATCCATAACGTGAAATCCGCGGTACAGAAGTGGTCCTCGGAGATCGCCGACGGCTTTTTAAAATTTTTTGTATGGGACAAACACCGCGAATGCGCCGTTAACAATGGCTGACGGGACGTGTTCAATCACCCTTTCGGCCAAGGGCGCTACGGCTTCGCCGCAACGGTTCGGGACTTCGTTTTAAATTTTTTTTTTTCCCAAATCGAGGGCTGATTGCCGTCAGAAACGTTTCTCCTCCGAAGCGAACAGTACGTCCGTCATTACAATTTACCGCAATTCATTTCCATTCAAACAGTATTTCCAGGGGCTCGTGCTTAATTAGAGCCAATTAATTTTTTTTTAACCGGGTCTGATTAACTGTTCCCAGTAGACTGTCTAGTTCTAGTGGCAATCAAAAATTAATGCTTGAAATAGTCACCAGCGTGGGGATAATTTCCTGTTGGGTCCAGAGTGCGCATTGGCCGCCGTTAAATTGCTCTCTGCTGAAGACGGAATAAGGAGGAATTGTGATTAAATATACATTAAATATAAATATATACAGTGAGCTCCATAATGTTTAAGACAAAGACTCATATTTCTTTCTTGATTTGGCCCTGTACTTCACGATTAAAGTTTTTTAATCAAAAAATTCCCATGTGGTTAAAGCGCACATTCTCAGCTTTTGTTAGGGGAATTTTTATACTCTTAGGTTTCACCATGTAGAAAAATATGCATTTGTCCCAAACATTATGGAGGTCACTGTGTTATCTGTTAAGAGTTGAATTAACTCTGTTCAGAGTTGAATTAACACTGTTAAGAGTTGAATTAACTCTGCTAGGAGTTGAATTAACACTGTAAAGAGTTGAATTAACACTGTTCATAGTTTAATTAACACTGGACATTTGACCATGTGTGAACAGCATCAGCGCAAAGCCGTGCCAGTTCTGTGTTGACACAAATGCAGGAAGTGAAAAGAGGGCTTTGAGATGGTGAGGCTGAGGGCCGAGGACGTGTTTTTAAAATGGCCGCCCTGGCGTTCGTTAGCCCGCAGTGGACCCGCGGCCCGCTCACGGACAGAGGAACAAGGTCCAGTGAGAAGAGAGGCACAAAATAAAGGACTGGGGGGGGGGGGCGGAGGGGGGGGGGTTATCACCAACTTTTAACATTTTCAAAGCCACATTTGAGGGATTCTTGTTTAATCAGGAATTTACAGCCCGGTTTCCTTGAAAAGACAAAGATACAGAAGAACCAAACAGCAGCTGGATTTAAAGAAACAAAACCAAAAAAAACCCCGTGACGAGAGGGGGGGGGGCGGGGGGGGGGGGCGGACGGTGGAAACGGGGCGGTTTTTATTTGTTCTTCAGAGCAAACGCTCCTCGCTTTATGATGGGGAGTTAAATCGCGGAGGTTAATTGAAAAAACGAGATAAACAAAAAAAAAAAATCCTCAAACGCAGCGGAATGATTTCTCCCGCCTGCCGAGGCCGGCCCCCTCCGCCATCGCCATGGCGGCACGGAACCCGCGCGCGGGACTGCGCGGCAGAGATAAAGGGCCGGCGGTTAATTGTCTTCCCGTTCCCCCCACTTCATTTCACTCCAATTAGAGGAGGGAGGAAGGGGAGGAAGGGGAGGGTGGGGGAAAAGGGAAAAAAGAAGCGCTGGAACACTTCTGGTCTCTCGTTCGCGTTCACAAACGCCGCAGCGGGAGAAACAGCTTAAACAGCGGAATCTTTCCGTAGCTGTAAGAGCGCGCTGGAAATTCTATATACCTGTTTTTATTATTATTATTATTATTATTATTATTATTATTATTATTATTATTAATAATAGGGAGAGACGAGCTCTGCGGATACCTAGAAATAAACAGCGCTTGCTTCACCTAAAGGGCAATAACCCAAAGTTCATCAGAGCCCGTTCAAAAATTATTCTAACACAGCAACTGTAGCAATAAAAAGAGTACTGACTAACAGGGATGCACACAGACCGAGCTCCCCAGGCCGAGCTCCCCAGGCTGAGCTCCCCAGGCCGAGCTCCCCAGGCCGAACTCCCCAGGCCGAGCTCCCCAGGCTGCGCTCCCCAGGCCGAGCTCCCCAGGCCGCGCTTCCCAGGCCGAGCTCCCCAGGCCGAGCTCCCCAGGCCGAGCTCCCCAGGCTGAGCTCCCCAGGCCGAGCTCCCCAGGCCGAGCTCCCCAGGCCGAGCTCCCCAGGCCGCGCTCCCCAGGCCGAGCTCCCCGCGCCGAGCTCCCCAGGCCGAGCTCCCCGCGCCGAGCTCCCCAGGCCGAGCTCCCCAGGCCACGCTCCCCAGGCCGAGCTCCCCAGGCCGAGCTCCCCAGGCCGAGCTCCCCAGGCCACGCTCCCCAGGCCGCACTCCCCAGGCCACGCTCCCCAGGCCGAGCTCCCCAGGCTCAGCTCCCCAGGCTGAGCTCCCCGGGCCGAGCTCCCCAGGCCGAGCTCCCCAGGCCGAGCTCCCCGGGCCGAGCTCCCCAGGCCGAGCTCCCCAGGCCGCGCTCCCCGGGCCGAACTCCCCGGGCCGAGCTCCCCGGGCTGAGCTCCCCAGGCCGAGCTCCCCAGGCCGCGCTCCCCAGGCCGAGCTCCCCAGGCCGAGCTCCCCAGGCTGAGCTCCCCAGGCCGAGCTCCCCAGGCCGAGCTCCCCAGGCCGAGCTCCCCAGGCCGCGCTCCCCAGGCCGAGCTCCCCGCGCCGAGCTCCCCAGGCCGAGCTCCCCGCGCCGAGCTCCCCAGGCCGAGCTCCCCGCGCCGAGCTCCCCAGGCCGAGCTCCCCAGGCCGAGCTCCCCAGGCCGAGCTCCCCAGGCCGAGCTCCCCAGGCCGAGCTCCCCAGGCCGAGCTCCCCAGGCCACGCTCCCCAGGCCGCACTCCCCAGGCCACGCTCCCCAGGCCGAGCTCCCCAGGCTCAGCTCCCCAGGCTGAGCTCCCCGGGCCGAGCTCCCCAGGCCGAGCTCCCCAGGCCGAGCTCCCCGGGCCGAGCTCCCCAGGCCGAGCTCCCCAGGCCGCGCTCCCCGGGCCGAACTCCCCGGGCCGAGCTCCCCGGGCTGAGCTCCCCAGGCCGAGCTCCCCAGGCCGAGCTCCCCGGGCCACGCTCGCTCGGAACGGCCGAAACCGAAATGTCACCGCGCCCACCGGAATTTGGAACGCACCCCCCCCCCCCCCCCCCACACGCGCCGCCTCTCTCAAATAAGCGCTCGGTGACACGCCGCAAGTTTTTTAAAAAAAAATGAACAAAAAAAAAAGAATCTGCTGCCCAGCCCGGGGCTGCTCATATTTAATTTCCACCCCAGTCTGGATCGTGCGACTGTCTGCTGCCACGGCCGCGGTCCGCGGGGCGAGAGAGGGGGGGCGGAGATAACCGCCGCTCTCCGATGAAGCGGGCGGTGTCTGACGCAGACCGCAGCTGACCTCTCTCAGAGTGGAGTCAGAGGAAGACCTTTCATACGCGGCTTGGGCCTAGAGTCTGTCGAGCACCCTGTTCGGCCAGTGGGGGTCGCTCAAGAGCAATGAAACGTGGATCCCTTTGCCGTTGAACCCTCCCGTGCCCTGGGTGAAACTGGTCCCGGTCCCCCCCCGCCCCTCTGGAGCTGCCGGCTGCAATCGGTCCTGGTGCAGCCCGGACTCAGTCTGAGCCCGCGAGGCTCAACCATGCATGGAGTGGGGACTTAACCAAACGAGCCATCCTGCAGTGTGTGTGTGCATGTGTTAGAGAGAGTGTGTGTGTGTGTGTGTGTGTATGCATGTGTGTGTGTGCGTGTGTGTGTGTGCGTGCACGTGCATGAGTGTGTGTGCATGTGTGTACATGTGTGTGTGTGTGTGTGTGTGTGTGAGAGAGTGTGTGTGTGTGTGTGTGTGTGTGGTTGTGCGTGAGTGTGAGACAGTGTGTGTGTCTGTGTGTGTGTGTGTGAGTGTGTGAGAGTGTGTGAGAGTGTATATTCAACAGGAAGTCTTCCTTGGCTCTCCCACAGGCCTGTGTGTAGCTCTGTGGTCTGTGCCTACCCCTCCTCTACAGCTTGTGAGCGTGAGGAATGAAGAGATCTATGGGGTGAAATGGACGGGTGGAAAGTGTGTCACAGCTGACGAATTGAGATCCCCCCAACATCATTCTCCCCTCTTAACTTGTCCTCCTTTCACAAGTCTATCAATCAGTCATCCCCCCATCCTTCCCCGTCCTTCACCTGGATAAAAGCCACTCCCTTTCAGCATCTACATATTTCCATAACCCAAATTTCTCTCCAATCAAATAATCCCAACCCCCCCCCCACACCCACTCTCTCTCCAATCAAATAATCCCAAACCCCCTCTACACACACTCTCTCACACACACACACACACACACACATACAGCCACACGCGCACACACACACAAGCATGCACACACACCCACACGCGCACACGCACGCACACGCAAGCATACATGCACATATTTATTTATTTACTTATTTAAGATTGACTGGCTGACAGGAGCCTGACTGCCTCACAGTGAAACAGCCCGTTAGCTGCAAACATTCTGGAAGCTTCGCGTGAGCAGGAGGACTGGGCCTTTATTCCCAAAATATATTACTCAGTGTCCCCCCCTCCCCCTACCCCCCAACCCAGTCTTCAATAGACTCCTCTACCAATAGTCAGAACTCCCCTTTCCCACGCTTCCACTTAAAATCCCCCATCTACCATTGGCTCGCACACACGCTCCATACATTTGGGGGATTATCTCTAATATCTGGCAGCCCTTAGCCCCTTTTCCTGTGTCGTATTATAGTGGGTATGTGGGACTTGTGGGACTGTCTCTGAAGTCCATTTAAAAAGACACCTTCATCCCGAAAGTGAAATAAACCAAAACAAAGATCCTGACGAATGCTCTTTTTTATTTTTGG